>SJYC01074948.1:0-80834 GCA_006408675.1 Madoqua kirkii | reverse complement strand
GTATATATATATATATATATATATATATAGTTTTATATATTTCTAAAATACAATGCTCTTTATTCTGGAGTGTATTATTATTCCTTCAAAGCGTGTTTAAATGAAAGCAAGATGCTTGCTTTTGACAATGGAGTTATAAACAATCAACCATGTTTCGAAAAGTGATACATATAAGTCATATATATATCATTTAATGCATTCCATAAGACAAAATTCTATATATTGTGCAGCATATTATTATTCATATAGTCATATACATCTATCTATGGTTTTATATATTCCATAAAATAAAATTCTCTATGTTCTGGAGTGTATTATTCTCACAAAGCATGCTTAAATGAAAGTGAGATGCTGGCTTTTGCCAGTGGAGATACAAATAAGCCATCATCTTTGGAAAAGGTCTTAGCCCGGCTGCCCCAGAAAACTGTTCCCAATCAAGGCGTCAATGTTGCAAGGACTTTGAGAGATAGGGACCAGGGACGCCAGTAACGGGTAGTTTCACCCATCCCTCAGCCCCTGGGGTAAAGGGAGACCTCCTTTCTCTGCAGAATGCTGGTTTCCAGTGCAAGGTGAGGCTCAGAGTGACCCCAACCCTGGAGCAAGGAGATGGGGTACCTGACTCCAACTTCTGTTACGTAACTGATGGATGCCTGTGTCTGGGCACTAACTGGCTTGCATATAGCTCTTACTTAGTCATCCTGTGGCCAACCCACGCCCCCATGGCCAGGAGAGAAAATAAATAAATAAGTAAAGTAAATGAAAACCAAACTGCCAACAGTCCTAATGGCGATGAGTCGGGACTTCCGTGCAGGAGACTTCACTGTGGGATACGGACTGTACGGAGTCAGACCAAGGTCTTCATGTCCATCAGCGCGTCTCTTTCCTTCCGCTACTGGAGCTGCTTTTGTTTTCACTGCTTGCACTCTGTTACTTACTCCTTGGAAAGAAAGTTATGACCAACCTAAAAGTGATAAAAGAGAAGACACTCAGTCACGTCCGACTCTTTGCAACCCCGTGGACTGTAGCCCGCCAGGCTCCTCCCTCCACGGGATTCTCCAGGCAAGAATACTGCAGTGGGTTGCCGTTTTCTTCTCCAGGGGATCTTTCCAACCCAGGGACTGAACCCAGGTCTCCCGCATTGCAGACAGATGCTTCAACCTCTGAGCCACCAAGGAAGCCCCATGACCAACATAGACAGCATATTAAAAAGCAGAGACATTACTTTGCCAACAAAGGTCCATCTGGTCGAGGCTACGGTTTTTCCAGTAGTCATGTATGGATGTGAGAGTTGGACTATAAAGAAAGCTAAGGGCCAAAGAATTGATGCTTTTGAACTGTGGTGTTAGAGAAGAGTCTTGAGAGTCCCTTGGGCTGCAAGGAGATCCAACCAGTCCATTCCAAAGGAAATCAGTACTGAACATTCATCGGAAGGACTGATGCTGAAGCTGAAACTCCCAGGTAACTTTGGTTGACTCATTTGAAAAGACCTGATGCTGGGAAAGACTGAGGGCAGGAGGAGAAGGGGACGACCGAGGATGAGATGGCTGGATGGCATCACGGACTCAATGGACATGAGTCTGAGTGAACTCCGGGAGTTGGTGATGGACAGGGAGGCCTGGCGTGCTGCGGTCCATGGGGTCTCAAAGAGTCGGACACGACTGAGCGACTGAACTGAACTGAACTTTCAGAGGAAAAAAAAAAGCAGTCAGCAATGGTTATTTGTTTAGAAATTTACTTTGTGAGTAGCAGAAGGCTTTAAGAGTGGATAGAAAGAGGGAAGACAACCGAGGGAGTGACTTAGAGAAAAGCAGTGAGACAGGCACATCAAAACCACCAGGAGGGATCACCTCTCACCTGTCAGCACGGCCGGCACCAAGAAGACGGGTGATGACGGGTGTGGACGCAGACGTGGAGAAGGCAAACCCTAGTAGCACTGTTGATGGGCGCGCAAACTGGTTCAGGCACTCTGGAGAACAGTACGGAAGCTTCTCAAAAGAATTCAAAATAGAGCTACCAAACCATCTGGCAATCCCACTCCTGGGTATTTACGGGAAGGAAATAAAGTGATTCTGTTGAAGAGGTGTCTGGACCCGTGTTCATAACAGCGTCGTCTGCAGTTGCCAAGACATGTATGTCAAGAGATGAGTGGATAAATGAGATGCGGTACAGAGACTCCATGGAAAGGCGAATACTTTATCCACTGCACCACCAGGAAAGTCCTAAAGATTTTTATTTATTTATTCATTTATTTTTGATGTGAACCATTTTAAAAGTCTTTGTTGAATCTGTTGAAATATTGCTTTCGTTTTATGTTTTGATTTTTTTTTTTTTTGGCAATGAGGCACGTGGGATCTTAGCTTCAGGGGTGAAACCTGCACCTCCTGCTTTGGAAGACAAAGTCTTAACCACTGGGACTCCCCGGGGCAGCCCCAGATTCGGGTTATTTTCTTTGAAATATATAACGCTGCATCCTATATCAGCCCTTAACAAGAACCTTCCTCCTTTATCAGGTGCTTAACTCCTTAGAGAATTTCTGTTTTGTAAACGGTATCACAATTTTAACGAGTCATTCCAGTTAAACTTGTTCATGGAGCCTCGAGTGAGCCAGCTACTGTCTTGGGAACTAATGGGGATCAAAGAAATGAATAGATGAGTTTCCTTCATTCTTGGAGATTGAATGCTAGTGGCAGAGGGCAGAAAATACGCCAACAGGTAAATATGTTAAGGAAAAATGTTTGATGTCAAAAGATGCATTATCTTTTGATATGAAAGATTTGGTAACCTCCTCCAGTCTGGTTCACATCCCTTTAATTTACTCACAAATTTTTCATTAAACAAACACCTTACAATTCTGTGTTCTTAAGTGTGATGGCTTTATCTTAATTGAAAATCCAACGTTACCTTACGCTGTTGACTGCCCCTATTTCTAAGGACGGTTACGGCATTTTAAAAACGATCATTAAACGGAAACAGAAAAACAAATTAAACGAGACCTTCGTAGCTGAACCTGTGTTTAAAAGCCTGTATTAATTTCCCATCAAAGTCAAATGGATCACATTGAACACATTATGAAACATTAGCGATGCTGTTATTACCCCGGATCCGTAAATAACACTGTTTACTTTTTGGAGTCAGAACGCCCATACTGGTTTTTATGAGGGTTGTTCCCTGTAGGGGTGTGTGTGTTAGTCTCTCAGTCGTGTCCGACCCTTTGCGACCCCATGGACTGCAGCCCGCCAGGCTCCTCTGTCCATGGGACTCTCCAGGCAGGAATACTGGAGTGGGTTGCCATGCCCTCCTCCAGGGGATCTTCCAGTGCTGTATAATGCAGGGAGCTCAAACCCAGTGTCCTGGGACGGCTTATTTTTTCTTTCTTTCACTTTTTATTTGTTTGGTGTGTGTGTTAGTCTCTCAGTCGTGTCCGACCCTTTGCGACCCCATGGACTGCAGCCCGCCAGGCTCCTCTGTCCATGGGACTCTCCAGGCAGGAATACTGGAGTGGGTTGCCATGCCCTCCTCCAGGGGATCTTCCAGTGCTGTATAATGCAGGGAGCTCAAACCCAGTGTCCTGGGACGGCTTAGAGGGGTGGGCTGGGGTGGGAGGTGGGAAGAAGGTTCAAGACGGAGAAGATGTATGCACACCTATGGCTGAGTCACGTTGGTGTGTGGCAGAAAGCAACAACATATTGTAAAGCAATTACCCCGCATTTAAAAATAAATTTAAAAAATAATAAAAATAATAATAAATATACAGTACATAAGAACAAACCGTCAAGGAAAGTGTGAGCCTCAAGGCTATCGCTGTTCCAGGAAAGAAGGGCAAGAGGTAAAGTAATGCTATTAGATAAGAACCAGAGACACATATATAATTGTATGTGTGAATCTGTATAATATCTAAGTTTCTCATCACACGGCGTCAGGCAGGCTCTTAATTGCTGTCAAAATACATACTGTTGATAACAGTTAAGAGTGTAAGAAGCAATGATGCCTTCTGGTGTCTGCTGATTAGTGTAGAAATACTCAAACTCATTACTGTCAGTCCGAATCCTTTGATATTGAGATTATTCTCCTTTCACTGTCTTATCTAGATTAAAGATATTAAAATGTTCACTTGTTAAAACTTTAGTTAGAGGCTGCCATGGCGCCGTGTCTCCCTTTTTCTGTTGACATAATTTTTTCGACTTCATCTTGAAAAGAGAAGAAAAAAGAGGTCTCTAATTTAGAATGATTAAGTCAGGTTTATTTTCTGCATGGCCTTTGAGAATTAAACCTTTCATCTTTATAATGATATAGAATTCTTTTTTTTTGCTTCACAAGGGAAAAGAAATGAATGGTTTTGTTTTTTTTTTAAAGATGTTGGTTTGTATTAGAGGTGTAGTCAGTAAACAATGTTGTGATGGTTTCAGGTGGCCAGCAAAGGGACTCATACATATACATGGGTCCACTCTACCCCTAAACTCCCCTCCATCCAGGCTGCCACATGACACTGAGCAGAGTTCCCTGTGCTGGACAGCAGGTCCTTGCTGGTTCTCCATGTTAAACACAGCAGTGTGTCCGTGTCCATCCCAGACTCCCTGACTATCCCTTCCCCCATCCTTCCCCACTGGTGACCATCAGGTTATTACAGAATATTGAACAGAGTTCCCTGTGCTGGACAGCAATTCCTTGTTGGTTATTCTTTTTAAATACAGCAATGAGAAATACATTTTTTTTAATTCAATAAAGAATTCCTGCACTGAATTACAAGAAGAGACAGCTTATTCCTAGGAAGTATTTCTGGGAAAGGTAGACAACTAGAGCTTATCCCAAGGAGGAAGGAGTTGGCTTTAATTGGAGTGTCATGAGTGTGAAGGTATCCAATGTCATTTTAGATAATTGGTGGGGTGTGCATTTTTATTTCAGTGGAACTATAGATACAGCGCCTTCCCTATATAAAGCATTTGCATGCCATGCAGGAGATATGGGTTCAGTGCATTGGGAAGATCCCCTGGACGAGGAAATGGCAACCCACCCAAGTATTTTTGCCTGGAGAATCCCACGGACAGAGGAGCCTGGCGGGCTACGGTCCGCAGGGTCGCAAAGAATGGAACCCGACTGAGGTGACCTAGCCCACATGCAGGAACATAAGAATGTGTAGGAATGATTGAAAGCGGAGAAGTCATTCTGCCGTGGATACGTCTTTTAATTTTTTTTTTTTTTAACTTTTTGACTGTGCTGACTCTTCAATGCTGCCCATGGGCTTTTTTTTTCCTCCTTGTGATATGTGGGCTTCTCATCAGAGAGGTTTCTCTTGTTACATAGCGTGGGCTCTAGGGTGTGTGGGTTCCTGTTGCTGAGGCTCCCCAGTTGCAAACCAGACTCAGTGGTTGCAACACCCAGACTTAACTTGTCCGTGACACGTGGCATCTTCCTGGACCAGGGATTGAACCCGAGTCTCCGCATTGGCAGGCAGACTCTTTACCACTGAACCACCAGGGAAGCCCTCTACGGGTACTTTTTACAAATACAAGTGAAAATAGCTCAGCGATTTCTTACGCTCGCTGGTGGGTTAATCATTAAAATTTTATACCATCACACTGAACACTGGGGCATGACATTTATTTTAACAAATAGCCAGCATAGTATTTACTTCCTAATTATGTGTGTACAGCTCCATGTATTAGAGTAATATATCTCTATATCTTTATGACTTTCTTCATTGAACCTAGTTAATTTATTCTTTACTCACTAAGCTCTGTTTAGCTCTTCAGATGTTGTTACTTATAGTTTTCTCTCACGCAGGCATTGAGTTTGCCTCTGTGTTTCAGCATCAGTCACCTCCTTGCTACACAGCTGAGAAGAGACTGTATCATATATATACAGATATATATATTATACAGACTGTATAAATTAGGTGGAATTTAATTCTTTATGACTTTCTTCATTGAACCTAGTTAATTTATTCTTTACTCACTAAGCTCTCTTTAGCTCTTCAGATGTTGTTACTTATAGTTTTCTCTCACGCAGGCATTGAGTTTGCCTCTGTGTTTCAGCATCAGTCACCTCCTTGCTACACAGCTGAGAAGAGACTGTATCATATATATACAGATATATATATTATACAGACTGTATAAATTATGTGGAATTTAATTCAGTTGCTAAGTCGCTTCAGTCGTGTCCGACTCTGTGCGACCCCAGAGAAGGCAGCCCACCAGGCTCCCCCATCCCTGGGATTCTCCAGGCAAGAACACTGGAATGGCTTGCCATTTCCTTCTCCAATCAGATGATATATTCTGTCTCAAATAGGTTTAAATCTAGGGTCTTTTGATGAAGTTTAAGTCATACCCTTTGACTCAAGCCTTTGTTTACTTATCAGTTCAGTCCAGACACTCAATCATATCTGACTCTTTTCTGACCTCCTTGTCCATCACCATCTCCCAGAGTTTACTCAAAGTCATGTCCATCAGATCAGTGATGCCATCCAACCATCTCATCCTCTCTCGTCCCCTTCTCCTCCCCCCTTCAATCTTGCCCAGCATCAAGGGCTTTTCAAATGAGTCAGTTCTTCACATCAGGTGGCCAAAGGATTGGAGTTTTAGCTTCTGCATCAGTCCTTCCAATGAACACCCAGGACTGATCTTTTAGGATGGACTGGTTGGATCTCCTTACAGTCCAAGGGACTCTCAAGAGTCTTCTCCAGCACCTCAGTTCAAAAGCATCTATTCTTCAGTGCTCAGCTTTTCTTATAGTCCTACTTTATATACATCCTTACTTCATCTAAAAACATCCTAAGGTCTGTCTCACTTAGATTGCTGGGAGAGGTGTTCTAACGTTATTACTACGTTCTGTTGAGGTGGCAGAGATATTCCTCAACATCTCAAGGCCGTTCTGCCTGGATGAAGAATGGAAGGGGTGTGAAACAGAGGAACAGGAGAAAAATCAAAGTTGAATAGCGTGTTTACATAGCTGAGACTCAGGGACACTGAATTATTCACCCAAATGGCAGAGCCCTCATCTTAAACACCATTTTCAGTTGAAACAGAGGAGCAGGAACAGGTCCTCTGTCAAAATTCTTTAGGCAGTTAGAGGAAGGCCATGGGTTCTTCGTGTGTCTTCTGGGCCTTGATTGTTCTCAGCTAGAAATAATCCACAGGCCAGAGATATTCACTATTGCTGTTCAGTCCCTCAGTCGTGTCTGACTCTTTGCGACCCCATGGACTGCAGCACGCCAGGCCTCCCTGTGCATCACCAAGTCCAGGAGCTTGCTCAGACTCATGTCCATTGAGTGGGTGATGCCATCTCGTCCTCTGCTGTCCCCTTCTCCTCTGCTCTGAATCTTTCCCAGCATCAGCAAAGAGACATTTGGGGGATAGTACCAATTCTTGCTGCTCTGCTGCTGCTGCTGCTGCTAAGTCGCTTCAGTCGTGTCCGACTCTGTACGACCCCATAGATGGCAGCCCACCAGGCTCCCTTGTCCCTGGGATTCTCCAGGCAAGAACGCTGGAGTGGGCTGCCATTTCCTTCTCCAATGCATAAAAGTGAAAAATGAAAGTGAAATCACCCACTCATGTCTGACTCTCAGCGACACCATGAATTGCAGCCCACCAGGTTCTTCCATCAATGGGATTTTCCAGGCAAGAGTATTGGAGTGGGGTGCCATCACCTTCTCCTCTTGCTGCTCCAGAGTATTATAAATTAATACCTATTAAAAATATTTTGAACTGTTAATAATGAATAACCGGATATGTGTTTGATTCTCCAATTTATATGTTACAGTAAATAGGTTTAAATGTATATTCTATAGAACTTGTATAAGTACTGTATATAGTATATACTCCTTATGTGCATGCAAGTTACATATATAGATGTTTTATGCAGTTTTGCAACACACATATATATATGACTGAAGTGACTTAGTACAGCACACAAATGTGTATAATTTGTATATATACATATAAATTGTATAGATGCATGCATTGTATCCATATGCAAATTGTATCTTATTGTTTAGTCGCTCAGGCATGTCAGACTCTTCACAGATCCCGTGGACTGTAGCCCACCAGGCTCCTCTGTCCATGGGATTCTCCAGGCAAGAATACGAGAGTGGGTTACCACTTCTTCCTGCAGGGGATCTTCCCGACCCAGGGATCGAACCCGAGTTTCTCACATTGCAGGCATATTTTTTACCACTGAGCCACCAGGGAAGTCCAAATCTGTTTGAGTATAAATTCCCTCGTGGCTCAGACAATAAAGAATATGCCTGCAATGTGGGAGACCCGGGTTCAATCCCTGGGTTGGGAAGGTCCCCAGAGGAGGACAGTATGCATATAAATTACACGTTATATGAGAATATATGAATTATGCTTTATATACAAATTTTAAATATATATATATTTGCATAAGTTATACAAACTGTATAAAAACATAAAAATGATGTTTTGTATAAAGGAATAAAATATATATTGAGAAAAAACGAGAAAACAATGCAAAGTAGAGCTTCCCTCATTTGATTTTATTCACATGCTTCAGTTACCCTTCTCTAGTCCTTTGAGATTCATAAAACAAAGTCCCAGGTGCCGAGGAAAGGTCAGAAAGTTTACACAAGAAAATATTAGTTTGAATTTTCTTTCCTACTTTTCTATGAATATGTCCATGGACAAACCAATTACAGATGACATTGCAAATGGAATGTCTTTCATTTTATCCGCTGATTAGCTGCCTATGTCATCAATTGTTTATCTATGTTCTATCTCATCTATCTATCTGGCTAGCTGATTATTATCTATCTGCTATCGGATCTGTCTCTCCACCTACCCGTCTACATACCCATCCATCTATACATCTATCCATCCGTTGGTCAACCCATCCATTCCGTCCATCCGTCTATACATCCATCAGTCTATTTATCTGTCAAACTATTACGTATCTCTCCATCCATCTATTGATCTGTCTATGTACCAAGCTAGCTATTATCTAGTAATCCTGTATCATCTTTCTACATCTTGATGGACCAGCTCAAATACAGCTTTGTCTTTGAAGCTTCTGATAAGTGCAGCAATAGCGTGTAAGGAAAAAGATGAATCAGGAGTTGAGTGGACCCTTCTATCTCATCTATCTATCTGGCTAGCTGATTATTATCTATCTGCTATCGGATCTGTCTCTCCACCTACCCGTCTACATACCCATCCATCTATACATCTATCCATCCGTTGGTCAACCCATCCATTCCGTCCATCCGTCTATACATCCATCAGTCTATTTATCTGTCAAACTATTACGTATCTCTCCATCCATCTATTGATCTGTCTATGTACCAAGCTAGCTATTATCTAGTAATCCTGTATCATCTTTCTACATCTTGATGGACCAGCTCAAATACAGCTTTGTCTTTGAAGCTTCTGATAAGTGCAGCAATAGCGTGTAAGGAAAAAGATGAATCAGGAGTTGAGTGGACCCGTGTTTTTCACTGTGTCTTCTCTGCTAAAATATACATCTTGTTTTCCATCCTTTTTCATTGAGCAACTTCTTTTATCCATTTACACTGTAGGCAAGTGTTAGTTGCTCCGTCGCGTCTGACTCTTTGGGACCACGTGGGCTGCAGCCCGCCAGGTTCCTCTATCCATGGGATTATCCAAGGAAGAATGTGGGAATGGGTCATATCTCCAGGATATCTTCCTGACCTAGGAATCAAACCTCGGTCTCCTGCCTTGCAGCCAGATTGTGTATCATCTGAGCTCCTGGGGACGCCCCACATTTTAGGTAAGGCTAACCTAGAATTCTGAAATCGTGTCAAAACGGAGCTCACCATGAACTCGCCATCTAAACAAGCTACTCCTCTATATGTTTGGTCAATGGTGTCTTCTTGTCTCTGCTACCGACTATCAGGGCTTTGCGTTCATGATCATAAACTGTAAAAGTGTTTTTATATTTTTATGAGATAGTGATAGAACTCCCTGTTTTTTTTTCTTTGTTTTACTTGTCCTTGATTGGAATATAATTGCTTTCCAGTCTTCATGTATACTGCTAAGTCGATTCAGTCCTATCCGATTCTGTGCAACCCCAGAGATGGCAGCCCACAGACTCCCGCATCCCTGGGATTCTCCAGGCAAGAACACTGGAGTGGGCTGCCATTTCCTTCTCCAATGCATGGAAGTGAAAAGTGAAAGTGAAGTCGCTCAGTCATGTCCAACTCTTAGCAACCTCATGGACTGCGTGCAGCCCACTAGGCTCCTTGGTCCACGAGATTTTCCAGGTAAGAACACTGGAGCGGGGTGCCATTGCCTTCTCCATACATGTATACTGCTATACAACAAAGTGAATTAGCTATGCGTACACACGTGCCTCCTCCCTCTCACTTAACACCTCATCCCATCCCTCCAGGTCACCAGAGCCCCGCGCTGAGCTCCCTCTGCTATACGGCAGCTGCCCACTGGCTAGCTACTTTACACATGGTGGTGTGTACACGTCACGGCTGTGCTCTGAAGTCATCCCACCTTCTCATCACCTCTCCCACGTCCATAAGTCTGTTCTATCTGCATCTCTGCAGATGGTGACTGCAGCCATGAAATTAAAAGACGCTTACTGCTTGGAAGGAAAGTTATGACCAACCTAGACAGCATGTTGAAAAGCAGAGACATTACTTTGCCAACAAAGGTCCGTCTAGTCAAGGCTATGGTTTTTCCTGTGGTCATGTATGAATGTGAGAGTTGGACTGTGAAGAAGGCTGAGCGCAAAGAATTGATGCTTTTGAACTGTGGTGTTGGAGAAGACTCTTGAGAGTCCCTTGGACTGCAAGGAGATCCAACCAGTCCATTCTGAAGATCAGCCCTGGGGTTTCTTTGGAAGGAATGATGCTGAAGCTGAAACTCCAGTACTTTGGCCACCTCCTGTGAAGAGCTGACTCACTGGAAAAGACTCTGATGCTGGGAGGGATTGGGGGCAGGAGGAGAAGGGGCCGACCGAGGATGAGATGGCTGGATGGCATCACGGACTCGATGGATGTGAGTCTGAGTGAACTCCGGGAGTTGGTGATGGACAGGGAGGCCTAGCGTGCTGTGATTCCTGGGGTCTCAAAGAGTCGGACACGACTGAGCGGCTGAACTGAGCTGAACTGAACTGCGTCTCTGTTCCTGCGCTGCAAATAGGCTCATTGGCGCCACTTCCTTAGATTCACGTGCATATGCGGGGCTAGACAGCACTGGCTTTTCTCTCTCTGGCTTGCTTCACTCCGTAGTAGACTGCCTCATCCACATCGACACCTTTGAAGGCCAAGCTGCAGCGTCTGGGTCTCCGTTTATCGTCTCCAGCCGATGCTGTGAGGCCGGCAGTGGGTAGCACATGGAAGGCGGGCTTCTCAGTCCTTTCTGAGCCTGTTTGTGTCGCACAGATTTGGCTGTGATGACGGGGTCTGTGTGTGTGCACAGATGGTGCGACGTATCACAGGGAAGGGCAGGAGTGTGGTCTGGTGTGCATTTGATGCAGACTTCCACCTGCACACTAGAACGCGGATATGAGATTCAGGGACAGACCGCAGGTTGGGGAGATATTCCACGCCACACGGAGCAACTAGAGAAGCTGTGCAGTGGGGTGAATTGCCCTGTGCCTCTTTACAGCATAAAGACAGAGTGGCCTAGAACCGGGAATCACAGTGGGACAGTCTAATCCTGACATGGGCTTGGAGAAGCCTGATCACATGACTGATTTTGACTCAGTGAGCCCAAGACTGCAGAGTTCCTGAAAAATATGAAGGCCTTGCTCTGTAGTAAGTCATTAATGTCCTGTTATGTTTTCCATTTGTTTCTTTTATTGAAATATAATTGATTTACAGTGCTGAGTTAGTTTCAAGTGTACAGTAAAGTGATTCAATTACATATATATATATTTTTTTTTTTAATTCTCTCCTGTTATAGGTTATTGCCAGATATTGGGTGTAGTTCCCTGTTGCATAGTAGGTCTATGTTGTCTATCAATTTTATATCTGCTGCTGCTGCTAAGTCACTTCAGTCGTGTCCGACTCTGTGTGGCCCCATAGAGGGCAGCCCACCAGGCTCCCCTGTCCCTGGGATTCTCCAGGCAAGAACACTGGAGTGAGTTGCCATTTCCTTCTCCAGTGCATGAAAGTGCAAAGTGAAAGTGAAGTCGCTCAGTCGTGTCCGACTGTTAGTGACCCCACGGACTGCAGCCCACCAGGCTCCTCCATCCATGGGATTTTCCAGGCAAGAGTACCGGAGTGGGGTGCCATCGCCTTCTCCAAATTTTGTATCTCATAGTGTGTATATTTTTTAAATAAAACTAGTTTAATGTGATCATTTCCTGTCAGATTTGTCTTACTTTTGGTCTTTCACCCTATTAAAGGCCTTTTCTTCTATTTTATTTTTTTTTAACTATGATAACACTTACAGGAGACTTAGAAAATACAGGAGAAAATTGCATCACCCTAACCCTAATCCTAACCCTAACCCTAATTTTTCTTATTTGTATAAGAAATAAGATGATTTCTTACTTGTATAAGAAATGATGATTGTATATTACAATCATTTTTTTAACTAGATAAATTAAAATTTTCAGTTGGCGTTTCAATAGCAAACTCAAAAATTAATAGGATACACAGAGAAGTAGAAGAATATAGTAGACCTGAAAAGCACAGTGAGCCAGTTCAACATAATTAAAATTTATTCCGTTTTCACACAACAGAAAGCTTCAGATTCCATTCAAATCCCCATAGACTATAGACTAGGAGACACTGGAACAGATCCAGGGACGTAAAGCAAGGTGCGGAAATTCCGTGGTCTAATGGTGTTGAAATCATACAGTCTGTTGCCTTATCAGTTCGTGTACGTGCTGTAATTCCAGCCTTCTAATTTATCCCTCAACCCTCCTTCCCCTTTGCTAACCATAAGTTTAGTTTATATTTCTGTGAGTCTGCTTGTTTTGTAAATAAGATTGGCTGTATCATTTTTTTTTTTGAGATTCCACATATAAGTGATATCTCCTAATATCTGTCTCTGTCTGGCTTACTTCTGGAGAAGGCAATGGCCCCCCACTCCAGTACTCTTGCCTGGAAGGTCCCATGGACGGAGGACCCTGGTGGGCTGCAGTCCATGGGGTCGCTGAGGGTCAGACACGACTCAGCGACTTCACTTTCACTTTTCACTTTCCCGCATTGGAGAAGGAAATGGCAACCCACTCCAGTGTTCTTGCCTGGAGATTCCCAGGGACGGGAGAGCCTGGTGGGCTGCCATCTATGGGGTCGCACAGAGTCGGACACGACTGAAGCGACTCAGCAGCAGCAACAGCAGCAGCAGGCTTATCTCACTGGGTATGATCATGTCTTGGTCCATCCATGTTGCTGCAAACGGCACTGTCTCATTCATTTTTATGGCTGAGTACTGTTCCATTGTGTGTGTGTGTGTGTGTGTGTGTGTGTGTGTGTGTGTGTGACTACATCTTCTTTGTTCATTCCTCTGTCAACGGACATTTAATTTGCCTCTCTGTCTTCAGCTATCGTGAACAGTGCTGCTGTGAACACTGGCCGCATGCATCTTTTCAAGAGTCCTATTCTGTTTTGATGTTTTACTGATAAAAACGGCTTTAAAATCAAGCTGATTCAATATTCCTTGCTAGGGGACTGGGCCTTCCATAAAGTAAAATTTGTAATTTGTGGAAAAGCTCAAGTGTTAGTCGCTCAGTCGTACCTGACACTTGGTGACCCCCATAGACTGTAGCCTACCAGGCTCCTCCGTCCACGGGATTTTCCAGGCAAGGATACTTGAGTCGTTTCATTCTCTAGGAGATTTTCCCAACCCAGGGGTGGAACCCAAGTCTCCTGCACTGCAGGCAGATTCTTTACCAACTGAGCTACCTGATAAGACAACTAAATATTCATATTTAGGGTGGAGGATAAAGGGTCTCTTTGAGACTAAATAAAAAAAAATCTCCTGATTATCTCTCTAGAGAAAAACACTCTTCAGCATATGGACATTTTCCATATAATTTAAAGGGACAAACTGACAAAGCCCCATGTGGACATCTTTCGTAAAACCAGACAAAATAGGGTGTAGACTCTCTGGGAACATTTTCAAAGTTCCAACAAGCTCATATGCAATAAAGAACCACCATTGCATGTCATAAAGCAAACTAAATACATTCATCAAATGAAATTACTTACAATTACTTAAGTAGGGATCATAGAGATCCCCTACTTGAAGTATCACAATATCATAAAGAGGACTAAATAAAATCACCAAATAAAATTACCTACAGTTACTTACACAGGATTTTTAAAATTCTTCTTTACCTCCTTGGTGTATTCATTCAAAAGTTGTGATACATTATTAACATTCAGTGGCCTTCTCTCTCTTTCTCAAACTGTAACTCAGTTTCATTAAATTCTAATGCCTGATAATGAAAGATGAATATTTATTTAGCTCTGTTATGTAAATTCCCTGCTATCTCTACTTCCAGACATCCAGGTGATTAGGCATTAAGTAATTGTGAATCAGGTATATAAATTATCAGACTATTTAGAGTGAGTAAAGTTTGCCACATCTTTTTCTTTTTTTTTTTTTTCCATATAGAGAAAGTAATGATTATGGGGAAAGGTCAACCTGAAAAAGCTAGGGAATATTTGAACTGATGCTTCCAAATAGGGGTGCTGGTGAAGACTCTTGAGAGTCCCTTGGACTGCAAGGAGATCCAACCAGTCCACCCTAAAGGACATCAGTCCTGCATATTCATTGGAAGGACTGATGCTGATGCTAAAGCTGAAACTCCAATACCCTGGCCACCTGAACTGGCCAAAGAACTCACTCATTGGGAAAGACCCTGCTGCTGGGAAAGACTGAGGGCAGGAGGAGAAGGGGACGACAGAGGATGAGATGGTTGCATGGCATCACCGACTTGATGGACATGAGTTTGAGCAAGCTCTAGGAGATGGTGATGGACAGGGAAGTCTGGTGTGCTGCCGTCCATGGGGTCGCAAAGATTTGGACATGACTTAGCAACTGCATAACAGCAAACATGAATCCAATTACATGACATTCTGGAAAAAGCAAAGCTGTAGAGACAGTCAGATGGTGAATGTTTAGTGGGGAGGAAACGGGCGTGGGATGAACGGATGAATCGGTTATTTCTTTGGGCGGTGGAACTCCTCTGTAGAACAGTATAATGAGGGATCCACGTCCCCCGGCTTTTGTCCAAACCCATAGAGTGCACAGCACCAAGACGGAACCCTGGTGTACACTGTGGAGCCTGGGTGATGATGATGAAGGTTCATCAGTTATAAACAATGTCCCGTCTGATGGGGGCTGTTGATAATGAGGGACGCTTTGCACATGGAGGGCACAGTGGGTGTATGGAAAGTCTCTGCACCTTTTTCTCAAACTTGCTGTGAACCTGAAATGGCTGTTAAAAGAATCAAGTTGAACGGGTAACAGGCAGGAAGGCCAGGGGTCTCCAAATGGAGGAAGTAGCCTGCAAGGGTCAGACATTTTTATCTCCCTTGAGCAGCAGGAGGAAACAAACTAGCGATATATTTTTCCTTCTCTGTACAAATTTAAGAGGAGGTTTCTCTTAAAATTCTGTGTTGCCATGATGACACCTGGTTTCACTTGAAGTGAACCATTGCCTTTTTCTTATGGAAACGTTCATCTGAAGCTACGCTAATGTACTATGCATTTACCCCAAACTCTGTCTTCAAGTCAGTGGTTCCACCTCTTGCCTCAGAAGCTACTTGATAAACCGGTATGTTACACTCTGATATTGTTCCTCTAATCTATGTAAATGATACTATTTGTATGGTGCTCTGCCCTTCTTCAAGATTCAAGTGAATCCTTTCATGGCCCAAGATGAACCATCTGGAGCCAAGATTACCCCCAAAATACATCCTATGGGTGAGGGGCCAGGTGCCATTCTGAGTTTTGAGACATTCCTTTCTTTCATTAACAGACTGCTGGTGACTATATAACATCCAGCTGAAGACTAGCAAGGGGCACTCTTTCTGCCCCCTTCTGATGCCTATGCCAGAAGCTTTCTCTATCTCCTTTATACTTTAATAAAACTTTATTACACAAAAGCTCTGAGCAATCAAGCCTCGTCTCTGGCCCCGGATTGAATTCTTCTCCCCCGGGGGCCAAGAATCCCGGCGTCGTGATTCAACAACAACCTTTCAAAGTCTTTGAAAATAAAATCATAGTAGCAGAGAGATCTGGCAATGTGAGCCATCTTCGAAGGTGTCCATATGTTTGCCCTAGAAAATAATTAACTTTAAATGGGGTCGTGCATGCCTATTAAGTCACTTCAGTCATGTCCAGCTCTTTGCGATTCCATGGACTGTAGTCTGTAAGGCTCCTCTGTGCATGGGATTCTCCAGGCAAAGATACTGGAGTGGGATGCCGTTTCCTTCTCCAGGGGCTCTTCCAGACCCAGAGACTGAACATGCATCTCTTACGTCTCCTGCATCGGCAGGCAGATTCTTTACCACTAGTATGACCTAGGAAGACATTAAATGTGGTCAACCCAGCTTAAATACTTTGAGTCATTTCTTTGCAAAAAATTTTACTCTTTGGCTGCCCCAGGCCTTAGTTGCAGCATGTGAAATCTTTATTGTGAACTTTTAATTGCAGCAAGTGGGATCCAGCTCCTCAACCAGAGGTCAAAACCTGGGCCCTCTGCCTTGGGAGTGCAGTCTTAGCCACTGGACCACCAGGAAGTCCCAATATTTTGAGTCCTTTCTGAGACAGAGAGAGAGAGAATTTCAGTTCAGTTCAGTCGCTCACTCATGTCTGACTCTTTGTGACCCCATGGAATGCAGCACGCCAGGCTTCCCTCTCCATCACCAGCTCCCAGAGCTTGCTCAAACTCATATCCATCGAGTCAGTGGTGCCATCCAACCATCTCTCCTCTGTCAACCCCTTCTCCTCCTGACCTCAATTCTCCCCAGCATCAGAGTCTTTTTCAATGAGTCAGTTTTTTGCATCAGGTGGCCAAAGTATTGGAGTTTCAGCTTCAACATCAGTCCTTCCAATGAACACCCAGGACTGATTTCCTTTAGGATGGACTCGTTGGATCTCCTTGCAGTCCAGGAGCTCTCAAACATCTTCTCCAACACCACAGTTCAAAAGCATCAGTTCTTCTGTGCTCGGCTTTCTTGATGGTTCAACTCTCACATCCATACACGACTACTGGAAAAACCATAGCTTTGACTAGACGGACCTTTGTCGGCAAAGTAACGCTATTTGATATGCTGTCTAGGTTTGTCATAGTTTGTCATGGCTGAACAGGATGAAAAGGTAAAAAGATATGCCACTGAAAGATGGACTCCCCAGGTTGGGAAGTGTCCAATACACCGCCAGAGAAGAGTGGAGAAATTACTCCAGAAAAAAGGAAGAGATGGAGCCAAAGCGAAAACAACACCCCGTTGTGGATGTGACTGGTGATGGAAGTAAAGTCCAATGTTGGCAAAAAACAGTATTGCATCAGTCCTGGAATGTTAGCTCCATGGATCAAGGCGAATTGGAAGTGGTCAAGCAGGAGGTGGCAAGAGTGAACATCGACCTTCTAGGAAGCGGCAAACTAAAATAGACTGGAATGGGTGAATTTAACTCAGGTGACCATGATTTCTACTACTGCGGGCAAGAATCCCTTAGAAGAGATGGAGTGGCCCTCCCAGTCAAGAAAAGATGCCATATTCAGGACCCAACCATACATGCATGAGAAACTTCTGGGCACGTGTATCAGAAGAGTAACACAGAGATGGTTTTAGCAGCCTTGAAAAATGGTGCCCAAGCCACAGGAACCTCAGCACACACTGAAAGAAGAATAGATACAAAGACTGTATCATACTCGCATTGTGTCATTTTATAGAGCATTGAACATAAATTATATTAACTGCTTGCCTGCTTGCAACTGTGAATGTGTATGAGGAAGCAACTATACTGATTTTAATATATATATATATTCCTCAGGGAAAATAGAATATGGTGCTCTTACAATAAAGTCTTAAATCTGCACACAGCAGTATACGTCCACTTTACCTACGTGTAGCTGTGCAAACTCATATATACATGTGTGCGTACACCCCTGTGTATATGTCCATATATATATGTGTCAATATAGGATCTTTGTTTTTTCTCTGACTTTCTTCACTCTGTACACCAGGCTCTAGGTTCATCTGCCTCACTCCACTTGCCTCCGTTTGCCCCTGTCTATGGCTGCTGACTGATGTTCAGTGAGTCCTGGCTGATGCTCAGGGAATCCTGACGGTAGACATGCTGTGCTTGTTAAGATCTCCACTTGAAGAAGCGATTGGTAGTAAAAGATTTAAGAAACAGAGGCCCCACGATGAAAACAGATGAGCTCAGAGTTTGGAACGAAGCAGCTAGAGATTAACTGCCTGCTAGGAGACAGAGAGGAAAAATATATATATATATGAATGCTACCCTGAAATGTCCAATTACTGAATACAAACAAAGATTAGGTGTTTTTAGGAAAGCTGTTTCGGTTTTTGTTTGTCTGTTTGCTTTTCTATTTAGGAAACCTCTGTCAACAAAATGACTTTCATCGAAATGATGTCTGAGTGACATTGTGAATGTCACAATGAAATTATACCATCAAATTTGCTTTGCAGATGCGTTCCTGCAATTTACCTACAACATCATCTCCGCTTCATAAAGTATATGCCTCTCCTCTCTCTCCTGAGATTCATCTCAAAATAACCACACGTAGAACACAATTTTAAGCCAGTCAAAACAGCTCATCGTGTTTTAAATGATGTGGCCTATTGTATATTCTGCTTCTTCCAAAATGAAGAGATCAATAAAATGGAATAGAGTTGTTTTTAGAGCAGACCGCCAAGTTAAATTAGGAAAAATTGTCATAGGTGTTACTTTATGTGAAAAACGCACACATATATATGTTCATCACATAACCTTAAGTATGGGGAATAAATTTCTTATCATTCTCTTTTTTTTTTTAGCTGCATAATTAAAATCCATGGAAAGTAAATGGCTTATTATGCCTGAAACAGCTACTGTTAGGCCCAGAGATGGAACTGGAATTGTTTGGTCCACAGACGCTAATTCTCCACGCACTAAAGGGTTTACATTTTAAATGTGATGTATGTGAGTTAGTGTTTGCTATGAAGGAGTGTATAAATTCAGAAAGTCCAGTGATCAAACCTCTGGAATTTCTTTTTTTTTTTTTAATTTCGACAGTTATAGGCAATCTTAACATTTGTACGGCTTCCCTGATGGCTTAGCAGATAAAGAATCCACCTGCAATACAAGAGGCACAGGAGATGTGGGTTCGATCCTTGGGTCGGGACGAGGCCCTGGAGGGGGGCTTGGCACTGCAGTATTCTTGCCTGAAAATCACCATGGACATCAGGTTGCAAAGACTCAGACACAACTGAGCAACTAAGCACACCACATAATTCACATCAACTTTATAACTGATAATCCATCAACGGCATTCTTGGGCAAAAGCAAACTTCTTGCGAAAGAACGGTATCCTTTATGCTCAAGTAAACTTCACTGTTACATTCACGCACTACGAGATGGACAGGGTAAACTAGGGATCCTCGAATCCTTAGGAAATGATGGCCATAATGTAGAGAATGATCTTAGAATGCTGATCGTTTAAAAAGAAAAAAAGAAAAGAATACGTTTTAGCTAGCAAACCGACGCAGCAAACTCATTTGCAAGGGGCAAATAGTCAAACAATTGTTCCCTGTGTACCTGTCCACACATTTCTTTTTTTATAATTTTACTCATCTTCTCCTTTCGGCTGTGCTGGCTCTTTGTCGCTGCCCAGGGTTTTCTGTCATGACAGCGAGTAGCATCTACTCTCTTGTTGCAGAGCACTCAGCTCAAGGCGCACCGGCTTCAGTAGTTTGGCCGTGGGCTCTATACTCAAGGCTCCCTGTCTCTAGAGCGCAGGCTCAATAATTGTGGCGCACAGGCTTGGTCGCTCCGCGGCATGTGAGATCCTCCCAGACCAGAGGTCAAACCCGTGTCTCCTGCGCCTCGTGCACTGACAGGCAGATTCTTTACCCCTGAGCCACCGGGCAAGGCCCACACACTTCTCTCTCAAGAGGCACTGCCCCTGGGAGCCAGTGAAGTCTTATCAGCAAGGATTGCACACGGTGAGAAATTCAGCCAGCGTCATTCTGCAAACTGCAGAGGCTATGCTACCTTCATATTTAAAACAGATAGTAGCCACTCGAGTGGGAGCCACAGAAGATGGGAAGGCAACTCACGTGAGCCGGGAAAGGGAAAAATGCTAGTGACCGGCCACAGGAAAATGCATTGCTCTTAAACGGAGGTCACAATCAGAGATGGAGTGCAAAAGATGTAAAATGTGTGCAAACCTTCGTACACAGCAGGGACGGACCATCTTACCCTATCTGTTACTGTTTTGAGAAATCACACAGATGCCATATTGTACGTATATGATATATGGACACACAGTGCATATGTGTGTAATATGTGTGCATATATATATGTGCAGTATAGGTACACGTGTGTGCATATTTAGCCACATACTGAATGCACAGTGTATTATATATGATATATACTGAATATATGTATATGCATTCATGTATATGAATGCATATGCAGTGTACACATATTATATGCATATTATAATGTATGTATATATGTTTTATATATGTGTGAATACACTGAATATATAAAATGTATAATCTGCATACTAACCCTGGTGGCTGAGATGGTACTGAATCGCCTGCAATGTGGGAGACCTGGGTTCAGTCCCTGGGTTGGGAAGATCCCCTGGAGGAGGGCATGGCAATACCACTTGCCAGGTCTTCTTGCCTGGAGAATCCCATGGACGGAGGAGCCTGGAGGGCTGCAGTCCATGGGGGCCCATAGAGTCAGACACGACTGAGTGACTAATACTTTCACTTGCGATATATATAATCTGCTTATATAAAGTCTGTATAATCTTTCTATATATATATGGTATAAGTAGAATCTCTGCATACAGTATCTTCCTAAATCCTATATAATATACTGTGTGTATGTGCATTTGTATATATGCATGGGTAGTATATTTATGCATATACAATGTGTATCCATATGTGTAGATTGTATATATATGCAACATTGTGTGTACATATGTCTGTAAGGTCCGTCTAGCCAAGGCTATGGTTTTTCCTGTGGTCATATATGGATGTGAGAGTTGGACTATGAAGAAGGCTGAGCACCAAAGAATTGATGCTTTTGAACTGTGGTGTTGGAAAAGATTCTTGAGAGTCCCTTGGACTGCAAGGAGATCCAACCAGTCCATCCTAAAGATCAGCCCCGGGATTTCTTTGGAAGGAATGATGCTAAAGCTGAAACTCCAGTACTTTGGCCACCTCATGCGATGAGTTGACTCATTGGAAAAAACCCTGATGGTGGGAGGGATTGGGGAGCAGGAGGAGAAGGGGACGACCTAGGATGAGATGGCTGGATGGCATTACCGACTCAATGGACGTGAGTCTGAGCGAACTCCAGGAGTTGGTGATGGACAGGGAGGCCTGGTGTGCTGCAATTCATGGGGTCGCAAAGAGTCGGACACGACTGAGCGACTGAACTGAACCGAACTCAACTGAACTGATACATGTGCATATATAAACATGTATAATCAGACTGTGTTTCTAAAGGAGCAAATTAAATCTCTTTTAGAAAGATAATAATTCAAAATATGACTCGATGGACATGAGTTTGAGTGAAGTCTGGGAGCTGGTGATAGACAGGGAGACCTGACGTGCTGTGATTCATGGAGTCACAAAGAGTCAGACACGACTGAGCGATTGAACTGAACTGACCTGAATTCAAAATGCTGGGCAATAGAATGGCTGGAATTTCTGTGTGCAAAGTCAGACATGAAATTCCTTGGGCATCCCTCCCAGATGCAAGTTGCCGGATGATTCCACATGGGCGTTTCAGTCTGTCACATAATTATGATCCATAAAAGCTACTCAAGAAAGTCTTTGGAACTCATAGTGACATTAAATTAATGGATAAGTAACGGATATTACTATTATAATGAGATTCTTTTGTCTTTAATTGGCTTAAAAGAAATTCCATTAAGAGAATTCCTGTATCCAGTAATTATACTGTCCATTTTATTTTTCAAAAATTAAAGCAAATGAACTATTTTATGATTTCTGCCGAATGTGCCCATGTGGCCATTTTAGAAGTGCTCATTGCAAGGAGACTTTGTTGCCGTTCACACAGGAATCCCAGATGTAAATTATGTTCCTGGAAAAACACGTTTTTATTTCTATATTGAGGTGTGAAAAGATTAACTACAGCCAGTCACAAAAAAGGCCCTGTCCACATATGAAAAGGGTAGGGAAGATAGGAAAACGGTGTCATGCATTTTTCACCTTTTTTCCATTTTAACTTCATTTTTTGTACGTTGATGATGATTCTGCAATTTATATCCTCTACAATCTACATAGGGTTTGCAGCTACGCAGATTAAGACCGTAGGAGACTCAGTACTGGTTGCCCACGTGTAAGCGATGTTCCTTTTTTACAGACATATTTGCATGTGTCTATTTTATTTGCCTGCGCCGGGTGTTAGCTGTCGCAGGCAGAATCTAGGTCTCTGACCAGGGATCAAACCCTGGCCCCCTGTACTTTGAGTTCAGAATCTTAGCCCCGGGACCACCAGGGAAATCCCATAAGTGAATGTTTTCAATCTAGTATTTGTAAGTATTTCTATTAGATTTCCAGAATTGGAGTGAAAAATGCCATATCTTTAAAGTTACTCATTCTTGTGGCATAGACAAAAATCTTTTGTGACTGTGTATAATCCCGCTTTAAAATGGTGACTATTCAAATGAAAACCGACTCTTGGAAGTAACTGTCAAACAGGAGTGGTTTTTTTGCTTTTTTTTTTATTATTAACCTTGAACTTGGGGATCTTAACTCATTCACAGCTCAAAAAAAGTAAATTTTTTTGTTGGTATTGGATCAGTGTGTATTGATGCCATCCTCATAAAAAAGACCAAATTGTTTTATCACTAGATACTAAAATTTTTGTTTTAGGTTAGAACAATGTAGAATAACTTCTTATGTGTTGTACCCATAAAGGACTTGAAACACTGTGCCTTAATGGATCCTGTCTTTTCTGTTTCAACATCAAGGTTGCTAAGCAACAGTAACTTCCTGACTCACTCACCCATCATCTTGAAATGATTGGTTAGATACATCCTTTTTCTCTGGGATAAGTCCAGACTTTTGTAACCATCTTTGGAGATCTTAGACAGCCTTGGAGTGTGGTGGGGATAGACAAGTGACATCTGTTTCCATTTGGGAGTATGATGGCTAATCTCAGGTGTCAACTTGACTGGCCCACAGGGGGCTCAGCTGTTGGTGTAAACATCACTTCTGGGTGAGTTGGTGAGAGTGCTTCTGAATGAGATTCACGTTTGAGTAAAGCAGATGATTGGTCCGCTTACTATGGCTGGGCATGACCCAGTCCACAGAGGACCTGAACAAACAAATGAGAAAAGATGGATTCATTGTCTCTCTGCCTGACTCTTTGAATTGGTCATCAGTCCAGTACTACCTTTGTATTGAACTCAGAGTCATAATAGACCACCAGATTTCTAAGGTTGCCAACCACAGATCTTAAGAACTGTCAGTCCCCAAAATCACGGGCAATTCTGTAAAATTTATGGAGATAGAGATAGATAGATAGACACAGAATGGATGGATGGATGGATGGTTACATAGGTACATAGACAGGTAGATAAGACTGGATGGATGGATAGACTGGGTGAATGGATAGATGGATGGATGGATGGACAGATAGACTGGACAGATGGATGGGTGGATGGATGGATCGATAGACTGGATGGATGGATGGATAGATAGATACACTGGATGGATGAATAGATAGACTAGATGGATGGATGGATAGATACACTGGATGGATGAATGGATGGATAGACTGGATGAATGGATGGATAGACTGGATGGATGGATAGATGGGGTGGATGGATGGATGGGTAGATAGACTGGCTGGATGAATGAATAGATAGACTGGGTGGATGGATGGATAGATGGATGGACAGATAGACTAGATGGATGGATGGATGGACAGATAGATAGACTGGATGGATGGATAGACAGACTGGATGGATGAATGGATGGATAGACTGGATAGATGGATGGATACACTGAGTGGATGGATGGATAGACAGATAGATAGACTGGATGGATGAATGGATAGATCGGTAGATAGACTGGATGGATGGATGGATGGATTGGTAGACAGACTGGATGGATAAACAGATAGAAACAGATGTATAGACCAGGTGGATGGGTGGTTGGATGGATGGATAGACTGGATGAATGGATGGATGGATAGACTGGTAACTTTCAGATACCCTAACTTAAATGTAAGTGGGGGAAAAAAAATAGGTTTTGTACATACGCAGATCTGTGTGTGTGTTTATATATATAGGTGTGTGTGTGCACATGTGTGTATGTATATATAGTATATATACTGATTCTACATACTATATACACAGTGTATGTATATGTACACATCATATATATGAATACACAGTGTCTATACATAACGTGTATACACTATGTGTATATATATGCACACACATATAATATACATATATGTATACAGTGTATGTATACCTACATGTGTAAATACACACACATATGTGTGTGCTGAATCACCCAATCATGTCTGACTCTTTATGACCCCGTGGACTGTAGCCCGCCAGGCTCCTCTGCCCATGGGATTCTCCAGGCAAGAATACTGGAGCAGGTTGCTATGCCCTCCTCCAGGAAATCTCAACCCAAGAGTGGAAGGCAGATTCTTTTACCACTGAGTCACCTGGGAAGCCACATATATACACGCATGGGCTTCCCAGGAGGCACTGCTGGTAAAGACCCCATGTGTCACTGCAGAAGACATAAGAGATGTGAGTTCCATCCCTGGGTTGGGAAGATCCCCAGGAGAAGGGAACGGCAACCCACCCACTGCAGTGTTCTTCCCTGGAGAATCCCCTGGACAGAGGAGCCTCGTGGGCCACAGTCTATGGGGTCACAAAGAGTCAGACACGACTTAGTCACCAACACTCACACAGTGTATACAATTGAATCCAGAAACTAAATCCCATTTTACACACAAATGCAAGCAATATGTTGAATTGTTCTCATACCAGTTGAATTTTCACGGAAGACATTTAACTATGTAATTTAAGGGAAAAAAATTATACTTTGTTTCTTTTAAAGTCCTTTCCTAGGAAAACCTTTCTTTCAAGACATACTTAGGGCAAATCCTACCCAGGTTGCAAGTATAAATTCTATTGGAAGTAACAAATCTTTCTATACCGCCAAGACGATAAGCGAAATTATACAGCGTTTGCTGATAACAGTTCAAAATGAATTTCAACCCTGGTATCATTCCCGCATTTTTAAACACAATCCTGCTTGGTAGATAAAGGTGAACGTTTGACTGGGACTATGTCTCTCCCATTTTATTTTCCCCCAGCCTGAGAATAACAGAAAGGGGGATCTTCCTCCTCCTCCACCCCCGGAAAAGTGTTTAGGAAAAGAGAAGCTTAAAGGTAACGAGATTATAGTTTTCATCATTTTTGTTTCGCGTCTGCTGTGTCTGCTCTGCTACCTTCAAACACCAAATGTTTCCATTCTGTGTTTTTTCCAGTAAGTTTTTCTACTTGGAAAATCCAAATACTCTACAATCATTGATGACTACAGTGTTCCCTCCCAGAGAAATGGATAGTAACGCAGCTGAGCCTACTCCAGCTTCCACAGCCATCCTTTGCTGAAGACCTCCCTGGCTGGAATCAGGAAGAGTCTTGCACAAACGGTGGGGACTTGCCCTCCGTCGATGAATATCCTACATTCTCTCACGCCATTTCAGGAAGCCTATTATTTTTGCAGAAGTGGAGTTAAAGCACCCTCTGAGTCATGAATGGCTCCAAAGACATCTTCAAAAAAAAAAATGAAAAAGATGGACCGTCCTTTACAAAGAGTTGTTCTGAGCCCTCACGGCGAGGGTCAAAGTGATTGCAAAACCCCTCGTCACGTAAAAGATCCATCTGGAGTGAATTGCTAGAAAATGGCCCTGGAAGCAGAATCTCCTTAAAACTGTCCGAGCGTCTTCCTGTGAAAGGTGAACAGGTGAGAAGCAGATGGCAGAGATACGCCAGGATGAGGGCATTGCCTGAAAGGATGGAGAGATGTGAGAGCGATCTAGTCCACACAGCAAAGCAGCTTCCCCTTCCGTGTACTTCCAGGGGCCGTCATCTTGCGGTGCTATGTTACGAGTCCAAGGAAGCTCTGCTCAGCACACGTTAGGCCAATAAATCCAAGACCCAGGGGCTTAGGACAAGGAAAGGACTTTATTCAGGGAACCTGGCTGACTGAGAAGATGGCAAGCTAGCGCCTCAAAAAAACCCACCTTGTCGGCCGGTCGGGATGCCAGTTTCTTTTGCAGAGTCAGACAGAGAGAAGCAATAAGGAATTAAAGTCAAAAGAGAGGAGAGAGAGGCAGTGGGTAAGGAAAGTGAGAGGGTCTTCAGTCTTGCGAAACATCTCCTGGGAAACGGCCAGCCTTTGAAAGGGCTGTGTTCATCTCTTATTCACACAGCTGGGCAGGATCAGATTATCTCCTTGGGAGCTGAACAAGAAGGACTCCTGATTCGCTGGAAGGGCTGATGCTGAAGCTGAAGCTCCAATACTCTGGCCACTTGATGCAAAGAACTGATTCATCAGAAAAGACCCTGATGCTGGGAAAGATTGAAGGCAGGAGGAGAAGGGGTCGACAGAGGATGATATGGTTGGACGGCATCACCAACTCAGTGGACGTGAGTTTGAGCTAGCTCTAGGAGTTGGTGATGGACAGGGAGGCCGGGCGTGCTGCGGTCCATGGGGTCGCAAAGAGTCGGACATGTCTGAGCAACTGATCTGAACTGAGCTGAACAAAGGCCCTATGTTCACAGTCCAGCCGAGGGGTAGGGTCCTCTGAAGCAGGCCGTTATGCATGATTAATCGCTGACGGTGAACAGTGTCGGATTCATCGTCTCTGAAGAGGAAGATTTATTAGCTCTGGGACCAGAGACCAGGCTTGATCATTTAAGAGCTTTTGTGTAGCAGAGTTTTCTTAAAGTATGAAAAGGGTCTAGGAAAGCTTCTGACATAGACATCACAAGGGGGACGGAAGTGCCCCGGACTAGTCTTAGCAAGGGAGCTATATACTTTTTAACTGGTTATCCAGTTCAGTTCAGTTCAGTTGCTCAGTCATGTCTGACTCTTTGTGACCCCATGGACTGCAGCACCCCAGGTCTCTGTCCATCACCAACTCCTGGAGTTCACCCAAACTCATGTCCATCAAGTCAGTGACGCCATCCAACCACCTCATCCTCTGTCGTCCCCTTCTCCTCCTACCCTCAATCTTTCCCAGCATCAGGGTCTTTTCCAATGAGTCAGTTCTTCCCATCAGGTGGCCAAAGGATTGGAGTTTCAGCTTCAGCATCAGTCCTTCCGATGAACACCCGGGACTGATCTCCTTTAGGATGGACTGGTTGGATCTCCTTGCAGCCCAAGGGACTCTCTTCCAATGCAGGAGGCGTGAGTTCAATCCCTGCTGGAGGAGCTAAGACTCCACATGCTTCACAGCCTTAAAACCGCAACATTAGACAGAAGGAATATTGGGACAAGTGCAATAAAAACGGTCCACATCAAAAAATAAAAATAAAAGAAACTTGTAAAGAAGTCTGATATAAACAATGCTGGTGTAAGACAAAAAGTACATTAAGCTACTCGGAAATCAGAAAATGATAGTCTTGTATGTGAACTTAAGCAACAGAGGGAGTAAATGAAATCCCCTGTTTCGTGTACTTTGGAAAAACAAGTTTTCTGGGTTGCCAGTCATCCATCCAGCGTCGCCTGCAATATTGCCAAGCTGAGATACTGTATTGCTTGTTTAGTGATTGTGTGCTAAGTCACTTCAATCGTGTCTGATTCTTTCTGACCTTAGGGACTGTACCCCGGCAGGCATCCTCTGTCCATGGGATTCTCCAGGCAAGAATACTGGAGTGGGTCGCCATTCCCTTCTCCAGGGGGGCTCTTTCTGACCCAGGTTTCAAACCCGAGTCTCCTGCGTTGCAGCCAGCTTCTTTACCGTCTGAGCCACCAGGGAAGCTCCCTATTTAGTGATTAGGGGAAAACTAATATTCATAAAATGTAGGCAATTTAGAGCCAGACCCAGCCACTCATCAAGTAGCAGTTTAGGTACTGAACTCCTTCTTCGGCAATCTTGCAAACCCCATGGATTTAGTCGGAAATAAAACCATCCGGGAGCAAATGTGAGATGTATTGATCTGGAGCCCGCTGGGAGGTATAGATATCAAAGGAAAAGCCAGGCGCTTGGTCTTAAACATATTATTCTGAGGGGGATCATTTCAGTGATAGGTGAAGAAGTGAATCAACCCTTGACAGGCAAGTCTTGCTTTTCGGACAAGTGTCAATTTGCACCAGAGAATATTGATGGCACAAAAAGAAGCAGGACCCTCTTAACTGTATGGGGATCCCCTGGGGAACACCTTCTGTATTTTTTAAAATTAAATAGCATCCAGTGGTCATTCCTGCCATCTGTGTGAAGACTTCCTCTTTCTTTCGCATAAGGAGTGAGCTAGCTAGCTGTCTGTCTGTCATCTGTATCTATCTCTATCTGTCTATCCATCCATCGATCTATCATGTCTACCTGTTGATCTACCCATCATTCTATCATATCTATTTATCTGTCTTTGTATCTGTCTATCCATTGGTCCGTCTGTCTACCTATCTGTTCATCCATCCTTCCACTGATTTATCTATCATTTCTATCTGTCTGTCTGTCTATCTATTTAACTGTCTGTCTATCTGGGCTATCTCGATAGCTCAATTGTAAAGAATCTGCCTGCCAATCCAGGAGACTCAGGTTCAATCCCTGGGTCAGGAAGATCCCCTGGAGAAGGGAATTGCAACCCACTTCAGTGTCCTTGCCTGGAGAATCCCATGGACAGAGGAGCTTGTTGAGCTACGGTCACGGGGTCACAAAAGAATCAGACGCGACTTACCAACTTAACAACAACAGCATGTCTATCCATCCACTGATCCATCTATATCTATCATTTATATATTTTATATATAAAATCCATTTATATCTATTATTTTATATCTATTTATATCTCTTTCTATCAACTGTCTATTTATAATTTATCCACATCTATCTATCTACCCACCCACCCATCCATGCATCATATCTATCTACAAATATATTAATATATATGTATCAGTTCAGTTCAGTTCAGTCGCTCAGTCGTGTCCGACTCTTTGCAACCCCATGAATCACAACACGCCAGGCCTCCCTGTCCATCACCAATTCCAGGAGTTCACCCAGACTCACGTCCATCAAGTCAGTGATGCCATCCAGCCATCTCATCCTCGGTCGTCCCCTTCTCCTCCTGCCCCCAACCCCTCCCAGCGTCAGAGTCTTTTTCAATGAGTCAGCTCTGCATGAGGTGGCCAAAGGACTGGAGTTTCAGCTTTAGCATCATTCCTTCCAAAGAAATCTCGGGGCTGATCTCCTTCAGAATAGACTGGGTGGATGTCCTTGCAGTCCAAGGGACTCTCAAGAGTCTTCTCCAACACCACAGTTCAAAAGCATATATATGTATATATATATATATCGATAAATATATGTTTTAATAGTGACGTCATACACACAATATCAACGTCACCATGCTAACTATCTGAAATAGTACCAGGCAGTAGAATTTAGTGCGTTCAGCATATTGCATAAGCATCATCTCTGTCTAGTCCCAGAAATTCTTCGTGACCCCGAAAGGGATGCCCAGTCTTGCTGATGCCCCGGGAGGCCCACGAATCAGCACTCCACATCGATGAATTCACCTGTTCTGGAGGTCGTCTCTAAGTGGGATTATCCACCATGTGGCCTTTCTGCATCTGGGCTCCATGTTTTCAAGGTTCATCTATGTTGCAACATGTTATCAGAGCTTTGTTCTTTTCTGTGGCAATGTTATTTTGGCACAAATATATAGATGTAATGAAAAGAGTAACCACTGAGGTATCTCAGGATCCTGGGTCCTGAGAAGCCCACAGCCGGATGTCTGCACCCTCTTGTCAAAACTTCCAAAGAGGTTGCAGCAGGCCTGTCCTGTTCCCCGTCTCCGGGTCCCCTTCGGTTTCTGCTTGGCCCTCTCGTCTCACATGTATTCAAGGGCTGAGACGATTAAGTCTCAGTTAATGGAGACTTCCCTGATGGTCCAGTGGACAAGCCTCTGGGCTCCCAAAGCAGGGGTGCCAGGGTTTGATCCCTGGTCCAGGAGTTAGATCCCACATGCTGCAACCAGAAGATCCTATATGCCCCAACTAAGACCAGCTGCAGCCAAAAATATACATATATGTATTTTTTTAAAAGTCTCAATTACTGGAGCCATTCTCTTTGATTCATCCCAAACTTCTGAGAGAATTTCCTCTTTATTGAATAGCTTCGTACTTAGCTGTCATAGTGCAAACCGATTCTCCAGACATTACCTTAAGCCGGAAAGCACGGGCCCTCCTTCCCTGGTGGAATCTGGACTTTTAATTAGCAAGCCCTCCGTTGAAAAACTGCAATGCGTTTTCCCTAACCTAGTGAGAGAGTGGACCAGCAACCCTCCCAGGAACATGTCTGAAACGCTTGGTGTGTTTAGGAAGCATCTTGAGGCTTCTTTTTAATTAGCTTCCGAAGCCCCACGAACAAGGTCCCTTGTAGTTGCATTTCACTAACTTTGTGAGGGCAAGAGGTCCGTTTAAGATGCAAAACCAGTGCGTCTCTGGTTGGGACAGCGGCTTAACAGGACACTCAGTGGACATTTTCAAGCAGACAACATCAGCCGTCTTGTTTTCTCCTGTCAGACAGCTCCCCTCCCTGTGATCCAGCTACGTAATATTTTTATTCCATCTCTCAGAGCTGGATTAACCATTCCAGTCAGCACAGTATAAGCACTGCTGCAGTGAAAACTGGGGTGTGGCGGAGTGGTAGGGTGGGGCAGATTGCTGGGATGGGGCGGATTGCTGGGGTGAGGCTCAATTGTAACATTTTTACGAACCTGTATTACAGTAACTACGCACCGTCAACAAATTTTTATATTTACTCGAATATGTATTTATAGGTCCTCTGTGACCTTAGAAGAAAAAAAGAAAAGAACTTGTGTTAATACCGGTATACATAAATTAACTTTCGCCTTGTCAAAGTTCACCCTTTTGACACGGAATCTCTAATAAAAGAAATCGATACGACATTCTTACTCCTTTGACTAGGTATGACTATAGATCTTTATACAGGTTCTACTAACAAAGGACACCAACGACAAACAAACAAACAAAAAATCGGTACCACAAACCGAACGTCTTAGAATCAAGGGACTGGTCCCTAACTTCAAAACGGGGGAACAGGAGAGATCTTCCCTGTGGCTCAGATGGTAAAGAATCCACTTGCAATGGGGGAGACTTGGGTTCCATTCCTGGGTCAGGAAGATCCCCTGGAGAAGGGAATGGCAATCCACTCCAGTACTGTTGCCTGGAGAATCTCACGGACAGAGGAGCCTGGTGGGCTACAGTTCGTGGGGTTGCAAACAGTCGGACATGACTGAGCAATTAACACACACACACAGACATTCGGTGGAAGTACAGCATCCTAACCAGTGGATGACCCAGGCGTCCAGTATTTTGTAGCAAGAGGTGTCGCTAGCGGTCCAATAGTAAAAAGAGTCCGCCTTTCAATGCTGGGGACCTGAATTTGATGCTTGGTCAAGGAACCAAGATCCCACAGGCTGTAGAGCAAGTAAGCTCAAGCACCTCAACCAGAGGGACCCTCTGCAGCACAGCCAAGAGCCAGCATGGCCTAAAAATTCACAACATAACATAATGCAAACAACCGATTAAAGGACATGAAATTCAACCTGACTAGGAATCCTAAAAAAAGATCTTACAGCCATAAAGTTTTCATTGCCATGTAGAGCTCAATGTTGACTTTCAGTTCAGAACTTTTAACTCTTGGAAAAACAGGCAAAAAAAAAAAAACAACAGGTGGGGAAGAAGGGTCATACGATGTGAATATTTTTGTAGAAGGGTTGATGGATGCAGGAAAATGATTGGGAAGGTCTGTTTACAAATCTGTTTTTTTTTTAATGGACCAGAATTAATGTTCGTATCCATCTCCAGTGATTATGCGATCCGTGTGTCTCTCAGTGACAATCCGGAGCTGAATGTGATGTGGAAACATTTACACTCGAGGTTACAGAAGACTTGAAACCGAGTCCCCCTAAGACTGAATTCCCTCGCCCAGTGTGTGATTAGTCTCTCTACCAGAAAGCCTCTGTTCCCTTCTTGACTTACCTGGGGTCCCCTCAAGACTGAGGAGCATCGAAGAAAAGAGGAGAGCAAAACCAAGCAGAACCCTATGGGGAACCTCCCTGGTGTAAAACCCCCTCTGCGTCCCCTGTCTTCTAGAAAACAAAGAGGCTTTAGTTTCCTGGACCTGGGCTTTCTGGTGGCTCAGAGAGTAAAGACTCTTGAACCTGCCAGGGCAAGAGACGTAAGAGATGTGGGTTCGATCCCTGGGTCAGGAGGATTCCCTGGAGAAGGGAATGGCAACCCACCCCACAATTCCTGTCTGGAGAATCCCACAGACAGAGGATCCTGGAGGGCTACAGTCCATGGGGTCGCAAAGAGCCGGACATGACTGAGCGCGTACACATGCTGATATACATCTTGTGTGCTAACGTACGTCTTTTCCCGGCCCAGTGAAGTCGGCCATCATTTTTATTGGTTATTTAGACACTGTGAGCTCTTTATGTGAGGGTCCTGGTGAAGGCTCTGATATTTTTCCCACTCCTGTATCGTTTTCCTTCTTGGATCTGAGTTGATCTTTATAAGCTCTTTGTGGTTACACACGTTGCAAATTCCTTACATGACGGCATGCATGTGCTTTCTGCCCTTTTCGGTTATGTTATCAAAAAAGGGATCTGACTGTCTGCCGCTCAGAAAGTCAGTAAAGAGGCCAGGATGTCGAGAAGGAAAGCTTGCCTCACTGTGGATGCTGGCAATGGGTCAGCGTTTCCCTGGTAACTCAGATGGTAAAGAATCTGCCTGCAATGCAGGAGACCCTGGGTCAATCCCTGGGTTGGGAAGTTCCCTTGGAGAAGGGACTGGCAACCCCTTGCAGTTCTTGCCTTAGAGAATTCCACGCACAGACCATTGGGTTGCCAAGTGTCAGACAGGACCGGGCAACCAACACTTCGCCTTTAGGACTGGGAGGTAGCATGTCCAGAAGCTAACTCCCCCACCAACCCCCGAAACTCAGTGGGCAAGAGTCTTTATAGACGGAGGCTGGGGGCTCCGTGTCGAAACAGCACAGTCAGCTCTGATGGTCAGCTTGAAAGTGGTCGCCGGTGATCTGACCAGCGTCATCTCAGGGTTTTTAGGTATCGCTGGTCTCCAGGTCCAGGGTCCATTTGTTGCCATTTCTTGAGGCTTTTTCTTGAAAGGGGGCGGGGGGGGGAGCTTATGTGGTGGCCACAGTCTGATGGTCATATAGCTAACTTCTCCACTGAGTATCTGTAAGACCGCTCAGAGGACAAGGCTCAGAATATTCTATTGCCCCTGAGAAGGAACTAGAAGTCCTTGACTTTCCTGAGTGAGTCCAGTTCAGTTCAGTCACTCAGTCACGTCAGAGTCTTTTCGACCCCATGGACTGCAGCACGCCAGGCCTCCCTGTCCATCACCAACTGGCAGAGTTTACCCAAACCCATGTCCACTGAGTCGGTGATGCCCTCCAACCATCTCATCCTCTATCGTCCCCTGCTCCTCCTGCCCTCCACCTTTCCCAGCATCAGGGTCTTTTCAAATGAGTCAGCTCTTTGCATCAGGGGGCCAAAGGATTGGAGCTTCAGCTTCAGCATCAGTCCTTCCAATGAATATGCAGGACTGATTTCCTTTAGGATGGACTGGTTGGATCTCCTTGCAGTCCAAGAGTCTTCTCCAACACCACAGTTCCAAAGCATCAGTTCTTTGGAGCTCAGCTTTCTTTATAGTCCAGCTCTCACGTGCAGACATGTCTACTGGAAAAACCATAGCCTGTGTGAGTACACTGTGATTATTTGGTCGCCTCTGACTATTTTCCTTTGTTTCTGCATGTTCACACTTCCCTGATTGAATTTATTCTTCGGCTACAGTTTTCCCACAGACAGTAAGGCAGGCAGACAGCATGGTGGGGCAAGGACCATCGAGTTCTGCTCCGTTAGAGATATGCTGGGTGAGGAGCAGTTCTGAAATGTAATGTCCTCAGTCTACCAACTCTCTCCTAATATTTAGGACTTCCTGTGTATTGCTTTAAAATCTGACCTGACAGTGAGCTTATAAAAAATTTTCTATAATATTTTTTTTGTTTGAACAAGCTCCAGGAGTTGGTGATGGACAGGGAAGCCTGGCATGCTGCAGTCCGTGGGCGGAGGCAGTCTCAAAGAGTCAGACACGACTCAGCGACTGAGCTAAAAATTATTTTATAGCTCACCCAGCCCAGGACAGCTTTCTGTGTGTGTTCAGTCCTGTCTGACTCTGTGTGACCCCATGGACTGTAGCCCGCCAGGCTCCTCTGCCCTTGGGGATTCTCCAGGCAAGAATGCTGGAGTACTTTGCCTTTCCTTCTCCAGGGGATCTTCCCAACCCAGGGATCAAACCCAGATCTCCTGCAGTGCAGGCGAATTCTTTATCAGCTGAGTCACAGGGGAAGCCCAAGAATACTGGAGTGGGTTGCCTTTCTTTCTCCGGACGATCTTCCCCACCCAGGGATCAAACCCCTGTCTCTTGCGTCTCCTGCTTCAGCAGATGGATTCTTTGCCAGCAGCGCCACCTTCTGGGATGACGGCGAATTTATGGTTGTTGCAGCAGACTGCTGCAGTGGGCTGTGAGCGTTTAGATGGGAGTGGAGTCACTAAGAAAAAGAATTTAAACTTTGCTTTGTACTCGTTTGACATTTGAATTGGCGTCTGTGGGTGGCGAGTGTCTTGCTGAATATTGCAGCCCCAGGTGGCTCAGCGCTAGAGAATCTTCCTGCCAGCGCCAGGGTCTTTTTTCATCCCTGGGTCAGAAAGATGTCCTGCAGAAAGAAATGGCAGCCCGCTCCAGCGTTCCTGCCTGGAGAATCCCATGGACGGAGGAGCCTGGCGGGCTACAGTCCGTGGGGTCGCAGAGAGCCAGACACAAGTGAGCTACTGAAGAACAGCCGTATGTTCTAGTCATTTTTCATATAAGACGGTCTGACTTCCTCATCCTGTTTCCTAGGTTTATTTTCTGATTTTTTTTTTTTTTTTTTGCAGTGTTTTAATGACGACTTAATATCTTTATATCCAAAAACAGGGTTAACACTGGCAGGGAGCTCCTGAAACCCTTGGAATTTCCTGAGAGATAGGAGTTTCTTTGTAATTCAAAAGCAACCTGGGGTTATGCGATTCAGTTTATGCTAATGAATGGTGGCAGATTGCTGTTCAGCGACCCCGTGGACCGCAGCCCGCCAGGCCTCGAGGTCCTTCAGGAACCCCCGGAGCTTGCTCAAACCCCTGTCCATCGAGTCGGTGATGCCATCCAGCCATCTCATCCTCTGTCGTCCCCTTCTCCTCTTGCCTTCGATCTTTCCCAGCATCAGGGGCTTTTCAAAAGAGTCAGCTCTTCCCATCAGGGGGCCAAAGGATTGGAGTTTCAGCTGCAGCCTCAGTCCTTCCAGTGAACACTCAGGACTGATTTCTGGTAGGAGGGACTGGTCTCCTGTCCTTGCTCTTTGCTTATTCTCTCTTGTTTGTTTAACTTTGCTCGAGTGAGGACCTCCGACTGCCTCCCCTGTATTTTGTTTACCTTTGTTATGGGTAATTATTACTTGTTGCTGGGAGAAGCCAGTTCTGACCCCTGGTTGGAACCGTTTCTTTGACTTGCTTTTCCAGAGCGTTTGTTTTTATAATCACACACAATGGCCCGCCTCAGGGAACCGTCCTCTTCCGCCTGCCTGTTAAACTAAAGCATCTTTGTTCAGAATTCCATCCACCTGTGGATGGCAGGAAGCAAAAAAGAAACACAGCTTCTGCCCTAGGCTGTCTGCTCTAGATGTTTGCAAGATTAACGGCCTTTTTAGGGTTTCCTAGGTGGCTCAGATGGTAAACTGTCTACCCGCTCTGCGGGAGACCCGGGTTCAGCCCCTGGAACGGGAAGACCCCCTGGAGAAGGAAATGGCAACACACTCCAATATTCTTGTCTAGAAAATTCCACAGACAGAGAAGCCTTGTGGGCTACAGTCCATGGGGTCACAAAGAGTTGGACACTGAGTCTCAGTGACTGACACATATCTGTCTTTAATTTATGTCTATCTCTCTTTTATCTATGTTCTATCTTTTCATAGTGTTCATGGGATTCTCAAAGCAAAAATACTGAAGTGATTTCCCATTCCTCTCTCCAGTGGCCCACGTTTTGTCAGAAAGGTGAGTCACAAAGAACTGATGCTTTTGAACTGTGGTGTGGGAGAAGACTCTTGAGAGTCCCTTGGGCTGCAAAGAGATCCAATCAGATCATCCTAGAGGAGATCAGTCCTGAATATTCACTGGAAGGACTGATGCTGAAGCTGAAGCTCCAATCCTTTGGTCACCTGATGCCAACAGCTGACTCACTGGAAAAAACCCTGATGCTGGGAAAGATTGAAGACAGGAGGAGAAGGGGACAACAGAAGATGAGATGGCTGGATGGCATCACTGACTCAATGGACGTGAGTGTGAGTAAACTCCAGGCGTTGGTGATGGAGAGGGAGGCCTGGCGTGCTGCAGTCCATGGGGTCGCAAAGGGTCGGACACGACTGAGCGACTGAACTGAAATGTCCATCTTTTTTTTTCTATGTTTGACTATCTATCCTGTCTTTTATCCATGTCTGTCTGTGTGACTGTCTACTTACACACATATTATGGGTTATGTTTCTGTAGAGAATTCTAATACGGGGGAAGGCTTGACTGCTAATTAGTAAATTAAGTCACCACGGTTACTGTATGCACTACAGTTCTATGAATTGTTTCCGGATATAGTCACTATGAGAAACCCTTAACAATATTCCTTTCTAAAAAAACACATGCAAAAAAGTTTTTAGTGTGTCATCTAAAGTCAACTTGATGGCCTGCTCAGTCTTTTTATTTCATTCTCTTTGAATCATCTCTGAGTGTGAGTCGCTCAGTCGTGTCTGACTCTTTGGCGACCCCGTGGACTGCAGCCCACCAGGCTCCTCGGTCCACAGGACTCTCCAGGCAAGAATCCTGGAGTGGGGTGCCCCCGCCTGCTCCAGGGGATCTTCCCCACCCAGGGATGGAAGCCGGCTCTCCTGCGTGGCAGGCAGTCTCTTTACCCTCTGGGGGTTTTGAGCAGCCCCTGGTTGCTGTTCACGGGGCTCCAATTATGCCCGTATTGGGCCCGCTTCCTCAGTAAGCAGACGTGACCTCCCCCAAGGTCTGGCACTGCCAGGATGCCACGCCTCAACATCCCATCACCATCAGAATGTGAATCAGCGATCCTGAAACCCGCACGGATTATTTCCCAGCATCCCTGAAAGGAATCTTCTGAGGGCACGTGGCGTTCCAGAGAGGGTGAAAAAATAATTTGTATTCTTGATTTATTTGGTTCTCGTGAAGGCATGCATTATTGACTATGCCAACAGCAGGATATATTTAAAATTCCTTCTACTGGCTTTGAAAATTTTCATCAATTATGGAATAAGCCATATTGAGCAGGTAAAGTGTCTAAAATATCTTATCGCTTCAGCTGAATCATATTCATTAAGTGTCAGCACCTGAAGCATTGAGTTGCTAGGGAGCCAACAAGTGTAACATAATATTCAGGAGACGTCAAGGCTGATTTTCAAGTAAGCATGAAAAGACTCGACTCCGGCCAGTGCAGGAAGCAGCGTGAGGGCAGGATCTGGCAGTTACATGAACTTGACCGTCATATGGCATTCCAAAGTAGGACCAGAGCAAAGCTTATTTCTGTTCTCCTGTGTTTGAACATCATTATTTTATTTTTTCCTAAAAAAATATTTATTTTTCAAATGAGTGCTGGGTTGAGGGTTCATTTCCAAATCTCTCAGTTGTTTTTTTTTTAAACATTTGTGTGCTCACTCAGTCGTATCCATAACTTCTGAGACTGTAGCCCAGCAGGCTTTTCTGTCCGTGGGATTCTGCAGGCAAGGAATACTGGAGTGCGTGGCCGTACCCTCCTCCAGGGAATCTTCCCCACCCAGGGACCAAACCAAGATCTCCTGCGTTGGGTGGGCAGATTCTTTACCGCTGAGCCACCTGGGAAGCCGTTTTACTCTTTAACCTGTTGGTTTCTTTGACTGCAGTGCGTCTTAGCTGCAGCACACAGGATCTTCGGTGTGGGCATGTGGGATCTCGTTCCCTGACCGGAGTTGGAACCTGGGACTTCTGCATTGGAAGCATGGAGTCTCAGCCACTGGGCCAGAAGCGAAGTCCCTTCCCCTGAGTTTTTCAAGAAAGAGCTCATCCTAGATGTGACACTCAGGAGTGGAGGTGCTACATCTCAGGAAAACACAACACTTTACAACCTCATCAGTGTGTCCCCAGGGTGTTCCAACCCCCCTCTTTCAAGTCCTCGCGGACACCTGGTTCCGGGGACTGTTTAATTCTTTCCAGTCTCTCGGTGGAAACACCTGCCTTACTGTAGCTTTGTCTTCAATTCCTCATTCCTGTAGAAACCAGTAGGTCTTTCATGTATTATTTGGACAGTCTTTTCTTTTTCTTTCTTTCTCTGAAATGTCTATTAACGCCTTCGCATGTGTTTCTTAGTGATTCTTTTCTTTTGTAATACAAGTCTCAGCTCAGTTCAGTCGCTCAGTCGTGTCCGACTCTTTAAAAATTGACTGGATTCCTTTATGCCTTAACATATGCCTGAACGTGCATCCCTTCTGCTTAATATTAAAATGCTCCTGCTTATAGATACCTCATCATTCTGCTCCTAGTTCGGAGTGGTTTGAGACCTGTGAAGCGTCGTTATTGGGTAGAAACAATGGGACTTCACCTGCATTTGAATCCATCTCCCCTTTTCAGTGACAATGTGCATCTTTAAAATATCTATGGTATTCTCATCTATGGTAGTATCATCGCTGTGCAGTCTTTTTAAAAAGTTTTTAAAATATTTATTTATGCATGTGGCTGCACCAGGTCTTAGCTGCAGCACAAGAGATCTTCCGTCTTCTTTGGAGCATGTGGGATCTCTTTTTAGTTGCAGCTTCTGAACTCTTAGTTCTGAATCTAATTCCCTGACCTGGAATCAAACCCTGGCCCCCTAGGGCATTGGGAGTGGCAGAGTCTTAGCCACTTGCCCTCCAGGGAAGTCCTAGTCTTTTACATTCTTTCCTAATAAATCTTACTATTCGTGATGGCAAGGGCTCTCAGATCATCTCCTTTCTATGTATCTCTCAGGTGATGGTCTGGGAACTCTCATCAGTTGTTCCATAGTGGGTTTCCTTTTTCCGTATCTATCAGGTGGTGGTCTGGGAACTCTCATCAGTTGTTCCATAGTGGGACTGGATCTAGTACTTCAGTTTCTAAAATTACCCCTTTTGGCTGCTAAATCTGAAACTCAGAGCAACAGCGTTTTGCGAGAAAACACTGTAGAAAGCAAAGAACTCTGAAAAAAAATAGGGATTTGGCCAAAATGGAAGCTTGAATGCATCTGTACTGCCTGAGACTGTTTTTAAGTCAAAACTGTTTCTCTTTGCCCATCAATAAATAAAGTTTCTTTGAAAAATCTTTGTTAAGGTTTAACAGATTAAAAAAAAAAATCATCTCGTTTAAAATCTACAAATGCAAGCGTGGAGAAACCCAGCTTCACAGAGAGTGTGTAACGTGTGACACTTTATTTCCACAAATCATTGGTTATGTACCTATATACCTTTGTTAAATGTTTTTGAATGTTGCATATTGTCACTTTATATGCACTTTTCCATTCGTATACACATCTGTCAAGGTATCTGTTATCTATCAATGTAACTATCTGTGTGTGTGTGTTAGTCTCTCATTCGTGTCCGACTCTCTGCGACCTCATGGATTATATACCCCACCGGGCTCCTCTGTCCATGAAATCCTCCAGGCAAGAATACTGCAGTGGGTTGCCATTCCCTTCTCCAGGGAATATTCCTGACCCAAGGATCAAACCCAGGTCTCCTGCGTTGCATGTAGATTCTTTACCATCTGAGCTACCAGGGCCCCCATCTATTTATCATCTGTCCATGTCTGTCTGTCTCTGTCTGTCTGTCTGTCTATCCATGGAGAGAATGGAAAATTGTCCAAAAAAAACACACACAAGAATTCCCTGGCAGTCCAAGGTTAGGATGGCAGTCTCACTGCTGAGGGCCAGTGTTTGATCCCCAGTCACACAACTAAGAACCCACAGCCACGTGGTGAAAAAAGAGAAAAAGAAAAAAAAAAAAAGAAATAGAAAAGTATAACGTAGCAGAAACAGTTTCTTGTCTAGGTGGTGAGATCATTTTGACTTTCTCTGAGTTATCTATATTTTTCTAATGTTTAAAATGAGTTCATCTAACTTCAGTGGCCTGCCGTCCATGGTATTGCTAAGAGTCGGGCACGACTGAGCGCCTTCCCTTTCCCTTTTCACTCTCATGCATTGGAGAAAGAAATGGCAACCCACTGCAGTGTTCTTGCCTGGAGGATCCCAGGGACGGGGGAGCCTGGTGGGCTGCCGTCTATGGAGTCGCACAGAGTCAGATACGACTGAAGCCACTTAGCAGCAGCTCTTTGCTGTCTCCAGGTAGAAGCTGAACCCCTTCACATGGAGCCAGACCGTTCATTATCTAAACCTCGCTCATCTGTTCTCACAGCCTCCTTCTTGTCCCTAAATCTTGCCCCTGAACTTCAGGCTCTCACCTCTTGCCAGTCCCAACACAGGTTCACACAGCTGTGCTTTACTGGGCAATCCTTAGAGTCTGTGGCTTTGCCAAAGTTGATCCCACTCCATAGAAAGGCAAACCCTGTTCACCCTCTTCATCGAGAAAAATCTCATAAATAAGTCAGCACGCAGCTCACCTGTTAGCTTTGTGAGCATCTTCTAACCCTCCTAGGCTACACAGGATTTCAGATTTCCCCCGAGCATAGTTGGATCACTGCACACACAATTCTTTCTCACTCTGTCTTGAGCATCTTTGTACATATTTGTCTCCCATCCATGATGAAGGATCAGGTCCGTACTTAGTTAACATTTAAACATCCAGGGCACAGCTTGAGTAGCTGCAGAGAGTAAATATAATTACCTCTGCAATGATTACATCAGTGAATGCGTGGCTTTTGCCTTGTTACCTGAGCTATCTTTTTAATTTTTAATTTTATTCTGGAATTCAGATGCCTTGAATGCAGAAGATCAAATGCTGAGTGATTTCTAAGCAGTGAGAGAATGATCTCATCCTATTTATCAATTTTGTTTTTCATCAAGAGTGTCTGAGGTTCCACCAGACCCATTAGTCAGAGGCTCTTGGGTACTTGTCAAATTCAGACAAGTGAATTACCTCAATATATGTCTGATAAATGTTACGTCAGCAGCTGATTAAACAGCCATTTATAAAGCAAGCTTCTTGTAAGCTAGAAGTCCATGCATGTAATTGATACAATTTAAGTGGATCGTAGCGTTTATATGTCTTCATAAAGATCTATGTGATCCCTTCATCTCCACCACCAACAAAATATCAGTTAACTTCTCCATCTACCTGTAAGTAGATTTCACATCTTTTTTAAGACCAGGTACAGTGTTGGAGATAGAGACAGGGATATGTTTTTTAAAAGAGACAAATGTGGTTGCCGGTCTGACAAAGAAGACACCGTCACTGGTGAGAAATAAGCAATACATTTTATTGGGGGTTTATTCTAGGCTGGTAAGCAATACACCTGCAATGGGGGAGACCTGGGTTTGATCCCTGGTTTGGAAAGATTCTCCTGGAGAAGAGAAGGGCTACCCATTCCAGGATTCTAGCCTGGAGAATTCCATGGACTGTATAATCCGTGGGGTCCCAACGAGTCGGTTGTGACTTACCAACTGCAGCCAAACAGCATCAACGACAGACAGAGATCTCGAACAGCCTGACCTGATCCCAAAGCAAAACAACGTCTCGATAAATATCTGATTGCACACCCTGCTAATTAAAAGCGTGTGTGTTCGTTGCTGAGTCGTGTCCGACTCTTTGCGACCCCGTGACTGTAGCCAGCCAGGCTCCTCCATCCATGGGATCCTCCCGGGAGGAATACTGGAGTGGGTTGCCATTTCCTACTGCAGGGGCAGTGTTGCCTGTTGGGGGTTTTGTTTGCTTTTTGCTGCGCCGGGCCTTTGTTGCTGCATGCAGCCTTTCTCTAGTCCTGCTGTGTGAGGGCTTATTGCTGTGCCTTCTCTTGCTGGGAAGCACCGGCTCTAGGGCACTGGGTCCTCAAATGTCCGTCTAGTCAAGGCTATGGTTTTTCCAGTCGTCATGTATAGATGTGAGAGTTGGACAACGAAGAAAGCTGAGCACCAAAGAATTGATGCCTTTGAACTGTGGTGCTGGAGAAGACGCTTGGGAGTCCCTTGGATCCAACCAGTCCCTCCTAAAGGAAATCAGTCCTGAGTGTTCACTGAAGGACTGATGCTGAAGCTGAAAGTCCAATCCTTTGGCCACCTGATGTGAGGAGCCGACTCACTGGAGAAGACCCTGATGCTGGGAAAGATTGAGGGCAGAAGGAAAAGGGGACCACAGTTTGTAAACATCACTGACTCAATGGACAGGAGTTTGAGCAAGCTCCAGGAGATGGTGATGGACAGGGAAGCCTGGTGTGCTGCAGTCCATGGAGTTGCAAAGAGTCAGACACGAATGAGCGGCTGGACCGACCCAGTCAGTATTCTTGGGCCTCCTTGCTGGCTCAGATGGTCAAGAATGTGCCTGAAATGGGGGAGACCTGGGTTCCATCCCTGGGCTGGGAAGATCCCCTGGAGAAGGGAATGGCAACCCACTCCAGTATTCTTGCCTGGAAAATTCCAGAGATAGAGGAGCCTGGCAGGCTACAGTCCACAGGGTTGCAAAGAGTCAGACACGACTGAGTGACTGTCACTTTAACTCACCTAACGTGGTTAGGTCTCCACGTTTCTACCACAGTGGGCACAGGTTCAATCCCTGGTCAGGGAACTAAGATCCGGCAGGGATCGAAACCGGGTCTTCTGCGTCTCCTGCATTGCAGGTGAGTTCTTTACCCACAGATCCGCCTGAGAACCTTCTTGTGCCACTAAGCATAGCCCAAATAAAAATTTTTTTTAATTAAAAAAAAAGTCCAGTAAACATTTTTCGTGGCAGTCTGTTAGGAAAGCTTGTCACTTATATTACTAACAAAGCTTTGTCTGTTTGCGTCGTTATATTGCATATAACACTCTGAAAACATCAGTGTCCCGGGAAGACTTTCCTTCCAGCCTTGAGGTTTTCCAGCAGGGCAAGCACGTCTCATCCATCGTGGCGTATTCGGACTTGAACCCAGAGCCAGCACTCACGGGGGACCCTCCCAGTGTCGACTGTATTACTGAAAAGGGAGAATTCAGGGGCGGGAGATCTCTGCGCTGAAAGAAGTCGTCACCAGCCCCCTCCGTTTCGAGTGGAGAGCTTCATGCTGCCTGTTCCCAGAAGCCATCTTCACAGCTAATCACCTCTCTGACAAACACGCTCCACAACTGCGGAAAAATAAGATGAGATTGCCGAGCAACGTAAATATTTAATTAAGAAACAGCTAATCAGATTCTCCTTTGCCTTTTTTAAATTTTTTTTTTCCTGCGGATAGTTAAGCAGCTCCATCTCATGGAAGACCATTGCCAGTAATATTTTAAAACTCCTTCAGCCTTCTTTTTTTTTTTTTGTCAATTTTCTGCCTCATTATTTTTTTAGTGACCTCCATCCCCAAATTGATTTTGACTGTGTTACTGCCGGAGATATATATGCATATAAAATTTTTAAATTCACTTAGACTTTGAAATCATGTAATCATAAACTGAGAACTGGTCATCTTCGTAAAAAGGAGGCTCTCTGGACAGGCAGCCTTAGAATTAAACTGCCCTTAAGCAACAGATAATGTGGTTTCTCATAAACTTTCATTAAAACTTCAACTAAATTTAGTCAGACTCTTAACAGACTAAATGCAATGAATTGCTTCTAACTGAAGAGAAACAAATATTCCCTTTTTCTTTCTTTCTTTCTTTCTTTCTTTTTTTTTTTTCGGTAAAACAGAATAGAGAAGTTTATTGACATGCATACAAAATCCACATTTGAACTAACCTTAGATTGTAGGGGAAAGAATCTGCCTGCAATGCAGGAGACCTGAATTCAATCCTTGGGTTGGGAAGATCCCCTGGAGGATTCTCCAGGTCAGAATACTAGAGTGGGTAGTCTTTCCCTTCTCCAGGGGATCTTCCCAACCCAGAGACTCGAACCCAGGTCTCCCACACTGCAGGCGGATTCTTTACCAGCTGAACTATCACGAAAGCCCTCTTTGTCTGTACTTAGAGATTAATTAAAGACAACCAGCTATACATTGTGGATAGTAGCCTAAAGCCAATTTTTATTTTTTGACATGGACCATTTTAAGTCTTTATTGAATTTTTGACAATGTTGCTTCCGTTTTATGCTTTGGGTTTTTGACCACCAGGCATGTGGGATCTCACCCTCCACCCTCAACCAGGGACCAAAGCCTCACTCCGTGCCTTGGAAGGTGAGGTGCTAACCACTGGACCTCCAGTAAAACTAAAGCCAGTTTTCAAACACAAGGCTACAGTCTGGTTTTGAATGTCTACCAGATACCTATACAGAAGGCATTCTTTATTTCTTAGAGGTCTCCATATTTTGTTTTCAAAGGAAGAAAGCAGCCTCTCCTGTTTTATCTCTTAAAGATGAGAGGGGGGTACATAAAATTCAGCACGGTGTTTGTTTTCTGGAGAACAACGGAAGCGAAATGGAGCAGGGACTGAGGATGGATCTGGGTTGATGATCAGCACCTACCGATCCTGTATCTGTAGGCTGCCACGCGTAGAGAGTATCACACAGCAAGAACAAACGAATCCACACATCCATCAGGTTACAAAGACAACGATCTGAGTGACCTTTGAACCTTGAAACGATAAAATCTCTTGAGAATGATTCACAGTGATCGAGATGGGCGGGAATCAGTCTAGTAAGTTGGGAAGTGGAATAGAAACTTGGGAATTTTGCCCCAAGTTGCCTGGAATGCAGGGTCAACTTCGTTTAATCCCAGAGCCTCGGTATCTTTCAAAAGACGGGCCCAAGTGGGTTAAGACGTTTGCCTGTTGGAAGGTGTGTTTAGTACAGCTTTCAGAAGGACATTTTTATATCATACTTGGGCAACAACAACAACAAAAAGAACTATAAACAAATGTGAAAGATTTACCTTGGGGGTTTCCCGGGTCGCTCAGAGATAAAGAAACCACCTGCCAAAACAGAAGACACGGGGACGGGTCCCTGATCTGGGGAGATCCCACGGGCCACAGAGCAGCTAAGCCCACACGCCCTAGAGGTCCTGTTCCACAACAAGAGAAGGGACAGCAAAGAGAAGCGCTCGAACCACAAGGAGAGAGCGAGTAGCCCCCGCTCCCTGCAGCTAGGGAAAGCCTGCTTGCAGCAGCAAAGACCAAGCCCAGCCACAAATAAAAATAAAATCTGAAAAAATTAAAATAATTTTTTAAAAAAGACTCGCCTTGAAGGTACCACCTTCAGCTACGGGGCATGGCTCCAGTGTATTTTTCACCCAGCTTCCAGATCTCAGCGTTGCTTCTCACGTCCAAATAATTCCCCGTTGATAACCACCTTCCGCTCTGCCGGGAGCCCCCACGGGAGATCCCACGCATGACAAGGTCATGTGGAAGAGAACTGTTAAGCAAGGCTTCAGGACTCAACGGGCTCCCTCGACTTTCTCGAGCATCTACCCCCCAAACCCGGATCTGTCTGTCTTACTGTTTCATAACTTTCACCAGCTCCTCTGACATTAACAGGGGGCTATCCCTGACCACCTTTCTCTGGAAAAAATTAACTTAGGGCTATAGCTAATAAGTCTTCTGGACATGAGAGGAGTATTTCAAATCAAACCCCCTCTGTTAGCATTCTAGCTTGCTTGGCAGGTCTATCCAGAGTCTTGCAGCTACACATATGATTATTCACAGCCTCCCAACTGTGAGAGGCACAGAAAGCCTAAAACATAGAGCCTTTTAAAGAGTTAAAAGTTATGAGGGTAGTGCTGGTGTAGGGTGTCATTATTGGGCCGATGCTTGTTGCTAAGTTCCCACATCTTTTATCCACTCTGCACCTGGGAGTGCATGAGTTAACATAGTTGGAAAGTAAGAAAACAAGGGTATACTTGAAATTAACCACATCAGACCTTTGAGCTAATGGGTTCTTTCCTGTAACTCACTGCACCTTTGCTCTGTGCGAAATGTAACTTGTTTAATACTTTCTGAGGCCGACATAGATTAGAAATATAAGAAAAAATATTTCAAGGGAAAATAAGTTTTCTGGTTGAACAGCCTTTATCAAAAGAGGGTCATAAAATGTTCACAGGCCTCCCAGGCCAGAAGATTATGTACACAGCACTGTCTATGGGAAAGGTTTGCAGAAAAAAATCCTGGTTTCGATAAAGACAAAACAGATGGAATGTTTGGGCTGACTCTGTATGACTTTGCATCGTTCATTTCCCTCTATGTATAAGACAAGGGATAAAAGTACCTTTAAAAAATAAAGCTATGGGGCCTCGCTTGAAGAAGCTTGCCCTCCCCACGTCAATCATTTTCTCCCTCTCCCTCCTTTTTTTTTTTTTTTCAGGCTGATCCCTTGGAGCATAGAAGCTCCCTTCATTCATTCATCTGCCCGGGTTTCTAAGACCTGAACGGGAAGACGTTCTGCATCTCCACTCCCTCGGGAGACCAAGAAGGCACCTGTGACCTCCGTGAACAGGGCAAACTTCTTGTCTTGGAGTTTTATTGGCTTTCTATGTAAACCAAGGAATATCAGCCTCTTTCTCTCCTCTATTTTCTTCTCTACAATATTCTTTCCTTATCTCTTTCTAATTCATCCGCCGATGCCATTTTTCCTTCAGGTTTCCCTGGATCCTGCGGGGGCTGGACTCCGCCTCCGCGCTCCATCCGAACCGCAAGCTGTTGGTCTTCTCCAGAAGCACAGTTCTGCAAAACAAGCTTTATTGTTAATGCTTTAGGGCTCCATCAATGAAGGAGCTGGCATTAGTGTTGGGATAAAAAAAAAAATAATTTGCAAATTGGAAAATGAAATCCATTCCATGTCGAGTTTTATGCCGAGTGTCTTTACTGACATTCCATAAAAATGTCCCCAAAAGAAGGACAGGTGATGTAATAATCCTCTCTGTAGAATACCCAGTTGCTTGGTCAAGTCTGACTCTGCGACCCCATGGACTGTAGCCCGCCAGGCTCCTCTGTCCATGGGATTTCCCAGGCAAGAGTGGGTTGCCATTCCGTTTTCCAGGGGACCTTCCTGACCCAGGGATCGAACCTGACTCCCTTGCATCTCCTGCATTGGCAGGTGGATTCTTTACCAACCAGCACCATCTGGGAAGCCATCTTTAAAATGATCAGGCATCGCTTGACAGACTTTTCCCTCTTGCTGGCTTCCCCCAGCACTGAGTCTCGCTGCTACAAGCGTGTTCTCACTTGCCCAGGGGTCTCCCACGACTCCCGAAGAGGGATAGGTCTCTGCACCTCACCAGAGGACGGGACCAGGCTCCCAACCGTCTGTCATCAGACACTCCCCTAGGCTTCCCCGGTGAGTTTGTTACATTTACATTAAAGAGATCTCAGCCACCAGGAAATATTCCGTGACCACGGTCCTATCAAAAAAAAAAAAAAGGACAGACAACAGTATAAAAAGACAACATAGGATATAACGATGCTGTGTTTCTCTACAGCTTGTGCAGAAGAAAATTCTTAGCCGTGGAAACGGTTGTACATGATTAATACATAATAAGGTGCTGGGGCAGTCCATTCTGAGACATCCTCACGTGATGGTTAAGGTTGAGGGAGGTCTGTGTAGCAGGAACACACAACGTGGTCACCGGTAGGACTTGTCTGAGGTCCTTACAAGAAACACATCGCAAGGCTGGTATTCCACAAAGCGCCGCCAATGGCGAGTTTGTTCGTCTCATACCGTTGGGATCACCGCCACCGTCTCTCTTCATTAATTCTCTCTCTTTGCCTTGTGTGCGTAAAAAGCCAAAGTGTATGCCTGTGAAAGGATGTCTTTGCATTAACACGGGTGTCAAGAAAAAAGTGAAGCTTGCTTTCTAAGGCAAGTTTAGAATTGCCAGTATCTGAAAGATGATGGAAAGGAGTTGGTCCTCGTGGGATTCTCTTTTGTGGTCATCCTTTGTAATGGTCAGATTTAATTACTTGTTTAATGTAAGCACTGGTGATATAAATTTTAGTAATCTACCAATGTGTATGACTTTTAGAAACTCAGTGGGTGACATTTTCCTATCAACTTTCATCCATTCTGATGAGATCTGCAAGGATGAAGCCCACAGAGATTTTCATTTAAAGACTGGCTTAATGAGATACACACATATTTTGTCATTGAGCTGGGTGTCTATTTTGCGATCATAGTTGTTTTTCAAACTAATGGCACTTGGTTGAATAACCTGGTCTCTAAGATACAGATCTTGAAGTGAGCTGTTAAAAGTGAAAGTGAAGTCGCTCAGTTGTGTCTGACTCTTTGCAACTCCACTAACTGCAGCCCACCAGGCTCCTCTGTCCATGGGATTCTCCAGGCAAGAATGCTGAAGTGGGTTGTCATTTCCTTCTCCAGGAGATTTTCCCAACCCAAGGACCGAACCAGAGTCTCCTGCATTGCAGGCAGATGCTTTACCATCTGAGCTGTTAAAAGAAAACATCTAAGTACTTTCACTTGTTCAAAAAAAAAAAAAAAAAAAAAAACTGAAATCTTTGGGCAAACCATAGAAAGCCTGTGAGGAACGCAACTGGATACTTTTACGCAGTTCAGCAAGAGAGAGTGCAAACCCTGGGGACCATGGGCTGTCTCAGAGAGAAGATGCTGTGATTGACAGTTGCAGGGTCTGGATGCTGGTGGGTGATGCAGGAAGTGTCTAAAGAACCCAGAGTGTATCTGGATCGCAGATTGTTGGAGTATGGAGCTATTTCTGTGATGGAGTGCTTCAGTAATTCATATCCCTGGGGAGGGCAGAAAGGGGCTACTTGAACTCAGTCGTGTCCCACTCTCTGCAACCCCATGGACTGTAGCCCGCCAGGCTCCTCTGTCCGTGGGATGCTCCAGGCAGGAATACTGGAGTGGGTTGCCATTTCCTACTCCAGGGGATCTTCTTGACCCAAAGATCAAACCCAGGTCTCCAGCACGACAGGCAGATTCTTTACCGTCTGAGCCAACGAGGAGGCCCAGATTGCTAGACTCAGGGTTACCAAAAACCCTCAGTTTGTTTTTTTTTAAAAAGCCATGTTTGCAAAGTACAAAAAACCAAGGTCTGCCTGGGCGTGACTATATAGACGTAACCTTCCCTCTCTCCTTGTGTCTCTGATCATCATGAGCTCTCTGGGATGGCTTTATTTCCATGAATTAAATTCTACTACTGCATCAGAATGTCGTGCAGGAGAATTATTTATTGGACTGGAATATGCCAATTTTTTTTTCTCTGGTGCAGTCTCTTGATGTTTTTCTAACTTAAGGTGAAAGTTGACTTTCTCCCGGCATAATTGTCAGAAAGGTGGAAAGAATCCCGAAAAACAGAGGTCAGTCTGCCCATCAGTTGGCTCCCTTGAAGCCAAGTAGTTGATGAAGCATCTCTCAAGCCTGTGTTTTATCTGGCTCCGTCAACACTCATAGCGGGGAAACTGGCAAGTGAAAATCAGTGACTGTCACTATCGGTCTCAAGAAAATGGCTTTTTCAGTTCGCTGTGAATTGCTGAGATCTGGAAACGCGTTATCTGTAAGCAGTCAATACGAGTAGGAAAGTCACTGGAAGGAAAAGAATTGAGGAGGGAGGTTGACTCAAAGAAAGAAATTCCATAATAACGTGATGCTCATAAAAATCTATATAATTCAGGATCGCACAGGCCGTGGAAGGTCCATAATCACAGCCTGTTCACAGGTCCAAATAATGGATGTGTTTTTGACGGTTAAACAGAATGATAATTTTAGGCTATTAGAGTGTCAATGTCCTGATAATATTTTCCAACCATTCCTTTTTACTGTCCTCAAAATTGCCCTTTCTTTGAAATCACACCATTAGGCAATGTTGGTGCAGAAACAGAATTTAGAGATGATTTGCGACCCAAGTGACTATTTTATACATGTTTCTGAAGCAGGAGGAGATAGGAAGCAGTTAAGTGTGGCAGATACGGGGCGGGGGGTGGGGGGGGCAGAATCCAGCTATTTTCTTTGCAAAGCCTGTATCATTTCTGCACACATTTTAGTTCAACGGATACGTTGTGTTCCATGACTTTAGAAATCCTTAACCCAGTTCATGTCGCTGTTACTGTTTTATCAACAAATGTTGAGTTGAAGACATTCGCTTCTAAATCATTCGTCATCAGTATATCTTCTTTGATGGACTTTGAGCTTTTTGTCCATTTCTCGTCATGTGTCTTTTTAAGTAGCCACTGTTCTTGTCATTCAGTTGCTCAGTTATGGCTGACTCTGTGACCCCATGGACCGCAGCACACCAGGCTTCCCTGCCCTCCACCATCTCCCAGAGCTCGATCAGACTCATTGAGCTCAAACTCCATTGAGTCCGTGATGCCATCCAACCATCCCATCCTCTGTCGTCCCCTGGTGTTTTGTGCTCCCTCTGTCTGGCCATATCCAAACAGGAGAGTGGCCGTATCCTTGTGCTCCACTGAGTCCCTGTCCACGTTGCTTTTCTGTCATTAAGCAACTTGTAAAAACTATATTCTTTTTTTTGCAAACCGTGGCCTTTCCCCATCATCACTCTCCAGAGTTATTCCCATGCACAAGAGAAAAGAAGTGAAGTTATTGAAAAAGAATTGGTTCATTGCAGACTGTTTTGATCCGCCCCCCACCCCAACCCCAGTGACCTAAACCAGGTTCATCAGACTGTGTGCGTCCTCTTCAGGAGCATATGTAATACATTAGGAAATGGGTGTCCTAGGCTTTAAATGGGCTTCCCTGGTGGCTCAGCTAGTAAAGAATCTACCTGCAATGCGGGAGACCTGGGTTTGATCCACGGGTTGGGAAGATCCCTGGAGAAAGGAAAGGCTACCCACTCCAGTATTCTGACCTGGAGAATTCCATGGACTATACAGTCCATGGGGTCTCAAGGAATCGAACATAACTGAGAGACTTTCACTTACCTAAGCTTTAAATGCATGTAATGTTTTTTATTTCCCAGAAAAGGTAACAAGAAACATTTATCAGAGAAGTTCAACTGCTAACGTGAGGATGATGTATCTTATGTAAAAGGCACCGTGGACGTGCAAACCCTCAATAACTTTGTTAAATATGAGGGAGAATGTGTTTGGGGAATTTCTGTAACATCAGAAGCAACTATTTCATCCCGTACAGAACATATATTTCCTCCGCACTAAGGGAACGTGAAATGGATAGTCATCCCTCAGGGGTAACCATTTTTAAGAACTTCCTTGATCTCTGTTAATGTAATGTCGCCTGAAATTACCAGAGTATTTCAAAACCATAGGGGTTTGGAAACACGCTAGAGTGGTTTAATTTCACCGGTTTATGGGCTCCTTTGGGTTCAGGCTCCTGTGAGTCACCACAACTGAACAGCTACTGGCTTAATCCTATCTGACAGATGCAATCTTCAGGACGCTGAGAGAGAAAATGCAATCTCCCACCTAGCACACGGATATTTAAGCATTTAGTGAAAAATGGCACTGCAGACTGAGCTGGGTCTCTTTGTATACTGGCATGCAATAAAACACCTCTAAATTCCTGTTAAGTTCCTCATTACACTGACATTATAGTGAAATGCTAATGAAATATTTGAACAGTAAGAAAGTGGATAAACTGTAGCTATGCAAAATATATCACTGGGTCTTAAAACTTTAATATATAGCTGCTAAGAAAAACTCCCATAGTCGCTCTAAGCCATGATTCCATTTTTTTTAAGTTTCAGCACAATCAAGTGACACTGATAGTGGCTTATATAAGAGTATATAACTTTATAAGGGTAACCTTCATAAATAAAGGGAATGCTCAATAAAAATTCAAGATAGCAGTACTTAGGGAAGTAGCTTATAGATTGAGTCGATTTTTGGTAATATTCTCATTCTTCCTTCAGCTTGTGGGCCCACAAATAAGTATTTTGCTGTTAAAAGTGAATGAATACATAAATGGATGGAGAGATGAGAGGATGGATGAATGGGTGGATGGATAGATGACTGGAGGATGGATAGGTGGATGGCTGGATAATGGATGGATAGATGGACAAGTGGATGGATGGATGGATGGATGGATGATGGGTGGATGATGGATGAATAGATGGATGGATGACAGATGGATAAATGAATAAGTGGGTGGATGGATAGATGGATGGATGGATAGATGGATGGATGGATGATGGATAGATGAATAGGTGGATGTATGGACAGATGAATAGGTGGATGGATGGATGAATGGATGGGTGGATGATGGATGGAGAGATGAATGAATAGATAGATGGATAGATGAATAGGTGGATGGATGGATAGATGGATGAATGAATAGATGGGTGGATGGAAGGTAGATGGATGGATGGATAATGGATGGATAGGTGAATAGGTGAATGGATGGATAGATGGATGGGTGGATGGATGCAGAGATGAATTAATAGATGGATGGATGGATGGATGAATAGGTGGATAGATGGATTGGGTGATAGAAGGGTCAATGCTCAGATGTGTAGATGGGTAATGGACAAATGGATGGATAGATGAATAGATGGATTGATGGATGAGGGATGGATAGATGAATAGGTGGATGGATGGATAGATGGATGGATGGATGGATGGATGATGGATGGACAGATGAATGCATAGATGGATGGATGGATGATGATGGATAGATGAAGGGATAGGTGGATGGATGGCTAGATGGATGGATGGTGGATGGAGAGCTGGATGGATGGATAAATGGATGGATAGATGACTCGATGGATGGGCGGGTGATAGAAGGGTGCATGCTCGGATGTGTAGATGGGTGGATGGATGAGAACAATATGACACTGAGCCCACACTCGGTATCTCAGGAAAGGAAAAAAAGGTGCTCCATCGTGGCCGGGTCTTGATCTCTAAAGACCCATGCCTCTTTATCTTCTTAAGAGCATGGTCTTATTCTAACTGCTCCATCTCTCCTAAGATCGTGACATTTGAACTGCTCACGGTTTCACTCTCATTCGGTTTATGTTTTATTCATTTATATAAAAAATAACCTGGATTGGTAGGCGGGATTATAAAACAGTACCCAACAACCTGTATCTTTGTAGAAGTCTCTCCCTTTGGTTGTGGCAACGTCTGAGAATATAGTCCATATAAGCGAATCTATGGTTTTTCCAGTGATCCGGTATGGATGTGAGAGTTGGACCGTAAAGAAAGCTGAGCAAAGAGATCCAACTAGTCCATCCTAAAGGACATCGGTCCTGAATATTCCTTGGAAGGACTGATGCTGAAGCTGAAGCTCCAATCCTTTGGCCACCTGATGTGAAGACCTGACTCACTAGAAAAGACTGTGATGCTGGGAAAGACTGAAGGCGAGAGGAGAAGGGGACGACAGAGGATGAGATGGCTGGATGGCGTCACCGACTCAATGGACATGAGTTTGGGTGAACTCCGGGAGTTGGTGATGGACAGGGAGGCCTGGCGTGCTGCAGTCCATGGGGTTGCAAAGGGTCGGACATCAACTGAACAACAGCAGCCAGGCTCAGTTGACCCCAACAGAGATTATCCTTGGCGCACCTGACCTAATCAGATTAGACTCTCGAAAGGACAGTGCAAGAGAGACCCAGAGCTCGAAAGGGAGGGAGATTCTCCACGGGTGTCTCTAAACATGGGCAGAACCAGGGGACAAGGGATGCTGTGGGCCCCGGGCAGCTGAGCTCGGCGCCTTGAGGGGAGCCGGCCGGAAGAGGGACACATAATTTGTACCATCACCAGGAGCTGAATTTTTCCCACAATGAGTTAAACTTGGAAAAGGAGTCTTTGCTCAAGAAGACAATAGTAACTCAACAGCTTACTTTCAGTCTCGTGAGATGTGAGCAGAAGACGGGTTTTACAGGATTCGTGACTTAAAGAACTATGAGCTAGGACCTGGGGCTTGTCTGAAGACAGTACATTAGTGCTGATTTGTGACTCAGAAGTGGGAGAAAAAAAAAAAAGAATGCCGGACCTCTGCATGATTGTATCAAGAGTGCTTAGGGCAAACCTTAGCCATCACAAGGAAAAAGCATCCTTGTGGCAATGTATTTATGGTCTCAACAAGACCCATTTTAAGAAAAAAATAGCCCATTCCACATGAAGACTGTCAAGTGTTCGCTTCAAAAGTGAGGTTAATATCCCCCTGTGATCTTGGAAAGTTCCTCATCCGCAGATAACATGCATGATTCTTTTTCGAATTCAAAATACTGGGTAGCCAAAAACAGATTTCATGAAATATGTATAACTTCATTAGAAGTCTGGAAACCTGATAGTGTTGACGAGATAGTTGTTAAATTGGAACTCTGCCCTAGTGAGAGGACAATGACAATTTGTGCTATCAGAAATATAAAAATTTAAACTCTCCGTTTCCATAAATACATTCAGCTGCAACATCACAGAGAGTGAGATTATATTACAAAGGTTAATGGTTCATTGCCCTTTAGGGGGGGGGGGAGAACTTCAGCATAGATGTGACCAAAGTATTTTTTTTTAGTGTGATTCCTTTAAATGAGACTTTTATTATGATAATTAACTCAGTAATTGATGAAGAGTATGGTTAAAATGAACTGTCCTTGAATGTTCTTCACACAGATAACTCAGGAAAATATTGTTGTTGGTGTCCAGTCGCTCAGTCGTGTCCAACTCTCTGCGACCCCATGGACTGCAGCACACCAGGCTTCCCTGTCCTTCACCATCTCCCAGACTTTGCTCAAACTCATGTCCATTGAGTCAGTGGTGCCATCCCTCCATCTCATTCTCTGTCGCCCCCTTCTCCTCCTGCCCTTAGTCTTTCCCAGTATCAGGGTCTTTTCCAGTGAGTTGGCTCTTAGCAGGAGAATATACATTTTTAAATGACATATGCGTGTGTTTTTAGTAGGATAAGTACAGAGAATGTACAAGATATTTTAGATAGCAATTTTGCAAGTGTGAGAAAAACTGTCACATTTTTGTCAATGATGACAGATTCATTTGGCTCACATTCATATGCTCAAGAAATATCCGAACCAGGTAGCTACTGAGAACAGAGGATTGGAGGATTTTCAACTTTGTATTTTAGAGTTCTCAAAGAATCCTAGTTAAAAGGTCAATTTCTGCTATTTTTTAAATGCCACCAATGACCATTTATATAGACAACGACCTATACAGCTCTCATAGTTGTGAGTCAGAGATTTAATATTAATTTCTAAGAGGGAGATGAATACGGTTGACCAGAAGGCTGAGAAAATCATAGGGTTTTCTCTGATTTCCTTTCCTGTTTGTTGGATCTGTTCAGAATACTTCCCCTGGAGGGAGTACAAAATAAGGACATCTCATCTCTCTCACTCTGAGTTCAGTTCACTTCAGCCACTCAGTCGTGTCCAAACTCAGGGACTGCAGCACGGCAGGCCTCCCTGTCCATCACCAACTCCTGCAGTCTACTCAAACCCATGTCCATCGAGTCGGTGATGCCATCCAACCATCTCATCCTCTGTCATCCTCTTCTCCTCCTGCCCCTAATCTTTCCCCGCATCAGTCTTTTCCAGTGAGTCAGCTCTTCACATCAGGTGGCCAAAGGATTGGCGTTTCAGCTTCAGCATCAGTCCTTCCAATGAAAACCCGGGACTGATCTGGAATTTCAGCGAATACAAAAGAAATAAAGGCTTAATCTGCTTCCAATTTGCCATATAACAGAAAGTTATCTCATGACTCAGTTCAAATGGATGGATGGAATAATGCAGCTCAGATTAGACGCCCAGTCTGGGGGTCAACAAACCATGTGGTCAGAAAGGCTGTGAGGTTGTACAACCACAGAAGCTACTGAAAGAGACACATAGGTGGAGAAGACTGGGGTCCACGCACAAGGCTGGCTGGATGACGTGCCTCCCAACCAACGGTGGTTACACGCATGCTCAGTCAGTCATGTCCGACGTGATCAGTCCTTCAGTTGTGTCTGACTCTTTGCAACCCCATGGACTGTAGCCCGCCAGTCTCCTCTGTCCGTGGGATTCCCCAAGAAAGAATACTGGAGTGGGTTGCCATTTCCTCCTCCAGGGGATCTTCCCATCCCTGGGACTGAATCTGTGTCTCCTGCATTGCAGGCAGATTCTGTACCACCGAGACACCAGGGAGGCCCCTAACGTCTTGGCAAAAGGTAACGCCCAAGGGAATGGTGTCGGCTACTCCTCTCCACCTCCACAACCACCAGTTAAAACCCTAAAGAATGAGGTTAGTGCCAGGGCCTGTGTCAACAAAAATACATTTCCAGCCAGTTGGTGAAGTGCAGGCTAAAAACAAAAATTCAGTTGCGGGGGAAACAATAAAGTGTGTCTTCTTTGCATACAAGTTTTAGTTTTGCGGTTGGCTCCTGATATCAACATCTCTTTCAGTCTGGTAGCTCAGTTGATAAAAATGTCTGCCTACAATGCAGGAGACCTGGGTTCAATCCCTGGCTCTGGAAGATCCCCTGGAGAAGGACACGGCAACCCACTCCAGTATTCTGGCCTGGGGAACCCCACGGACGGAGGAGCCTGGTGGAATATCGTCCATGGGTCACAAAGAGTCGGGCGTGACTAAGGGACTAACACGCACACTTTGCTTTTTCCTTCTTATTTATTCAACATTACGTTTTGCGCTGTGTTTGTTCTGACTACAGCACCGTGTGGAATCTCACTTCCCTGACGGAGGATCGAACGCTTATCCCCTGCACTGGAAGATCAGAGTCTTAGCCAGTGGCTCCCCAGGGAAGTCCCCGTACGATTTTGTGGGTTTTGTTTGTTTCTTGGCATGCTGCAGCATAAGCTTCCTTCATTCAGAAAACACTGGCAAAGTTGACTGCAGCTGCAAACTCACAGAGACATGCTTCCAAGTGTCAAGTGGCATATAACCCACCCAAAATACAGGTGATATTAATTGCAATCACTTATAGACGAAACCAGTCAATCCTAAAGAAAATCAACCCTGAATATTTCTTGGAAGGACTGATGCTGAAGCTGAAACTCCAATACTGTACGATTTTGTGGGTTTTGTTTGTTTCTTGGCATGCTGCAGCATAAGCTTCCTTCAATCAGAAAGCACTGGCAAAGTTGACTGCAGCTGCAAACTCACAGTGACGTGCTTCCAAGTGTCAAGTGGCATGTAACCCACCCAAAATACAGGTGATATTAATTACAATCACTTATAGATGAAACCAGTCAATCGTAAAGAAAATCAACCCTGAATATTCCTTGGAGGGACTGATGCTGAAGCTGAAACTCCAATACTTTGGTCACCTGATGTCAAGAGCTGACTCATTTGAAAAGACCCCGATGTTTGGAAATACTGAAGGCGAGAGGAGAAGGGGACGACAGAGGATGAGACGGTTGGATGGCATCGCAGACTCGATGGACGTGAGATTGGGTAAACTCCAGGAGCTGGAGAAGGACAGGGAGGCCTTGCGTGCTACAGTCCATGGGGTCGCAAAGAGTTGGACACGACTAAGCGACTGGACGACACTACAGAACAGGAAAGAATGAGAAAGGCCAGTCTCACAGAAGGTCCAAGAGTGTCTTGATTACTTTTTTAATTTATTTTGAAACAGAGAATAATTGCTTTGCAGTCAGTTTCTGCTGTACAACAGCGTGAATCAGCTCCAGGCAGACATATATCCCCTCCCCGCTTTGATTAAAGTGAAATGTCCCCCATCCTCTCTCATTGTCTCCCATGCACTAGCTTACTCTTGGGGACCGCTGTGGGCATTAGACTCTTTTACAAGATGATCACTCTCAAGCTGCTGACGTGTAGGAAAACGACTCACAGATTTACAGGAGGGGACAGAAATCATTATAAACAGGGACTTGCAAATGACTGATAAAATTAACGACCAAGACGATACTGAGTCTACCTTTGACGTTTCCTTAGAAAGCCGTGGTCAGGGCTGCCCGCTGCTGAGTGTCTGACGCTCTGCTGGAAATTAGATATTGATTCCAGCTGCAGTGGCCACCTCCCCTGCCCCACGCCGGAGTATCCTCTCCCAGAAAATGAGAACCGTATCCCATAAAAACTCATCCAGAAGCTAGAGCCAAAGGCCAACGTCGTCTTTACCGAATGCCTGTGACGGAGGAAAACTGGTCTAATTGGACATGGAAAGGCAGGAGTGGCAGGTGGGAGCGAGGCTTCAAAGGGAGGGCATCTTCTTAACAGCTTTACCTTCCTAAATTCCTTCTCTAATTGAATCAGCTCTAAGTGGGCTTCCCGGATGCCTCAGTGGGTAAAGAATTCACCTGCAGCGTAGGAGACACAGGTTCGATCCCTGGGTAGGGAAGATCCCCTGGAGAAGGGCATGGCAACCCACTCCAGTATTCTTGCCTGGAGAATCCCATGGACAGAGGAGCCTGGTGGGCTACGGTCCATACGGTCGCAGAGAGTCAGACATGACTGACCAACTCACACTGTATATAAGATAATGGCTGTGTCGACTTTTAAAAAAAGTGCTCTTCTGGAATCATGAAGGAATCAGATGTTTCTGAGTCTGCTCCAAAGAGGCAGGGTGGGGGAGAATGTCAGGATGTACAATTTTGGTGAATGAAGGGGGGAGTTCAGGCCATCGGGCGCTTATTTGTCCGGAAGGTTCCTACCCCCCTTATGAAACTTTTCTACTCTAATCAGAAATGAAAACACAGGGCTAGGGGGTGGGAGACAGGCTCAAGAAGGAGGGGACAGATGTATACTTATGGCCAATCCACGCTGTACGGCAGAAACTAACGTTGCACACCAACCATCCTCCAATTAAAACATAATTTTAAAAAAGATGAAGGTAACTTTTGAACGAAAACCACATCGATACGACATCTAATATACCTTGTCTCGCATGCTTTTTTTTTTTTTAGTGATGCTGTATGCCTTCTTTTGAAGGAAAAAATCCCATGGACGGTCCTCGGACCACCCGACGTCAGGTACCCCAGCGATTCTCCGCCCGTGCTGACTCGCTGAAGTGAAAGGGAAAAGTGAGAGTACGTAACCTCTTCCTTTACGCACCCCACTCCAATGTTCTTGCCTGGAGAATCCCAGGAATGGGGGCGTCTGGTGGGCTGCCGTCTATGGAGTCGCACAGAGTCGGACACGACTGAAGCGACTTAGCAGCAGCAGCAGCAGCAGAGGTTAGTATTACAAAGCACAGGACAGCGTTGCTCTTACCGTCTATAAACGGGGAGGAGGTCACGACTGCAGAACGGGGCTGGGCATGGGCAGTGGAAGGGACAAATTTAGAACACAGGGTGTGTATTTCAATACTCCCTTTATAGGGAGAATGACACCATTTATTGCACGCTTGTATTTTATTCCTTTTGGCCTTCCCTCATAGCTCAGCTGGTAAAGGATCTACCTGCAATGCAGGAGACCACGGTTCGATTCCTCGGAAAATCCCCAGAAGGGAAAGGCTACCCACTCCAGTATTCTGGCCTGGAGAATTCCATGGACTGTTGCAGAGTCAGACATGACTGACGGACTTTTGCTTCACTTCCTGTCATTCCTTCAGTCACAGATAACATGTTGACATACTCTGAAGTATCAGGGCTGCCTTGATGCTAAGAACGTATCACTGAGGGGCCTCCCTGGTGGTCCAGTGGTTAAGACCCTGCGCTTCCACTGCAGAGATGGAGCTTGGGTTCATGCCTGGTACAGGAACTAAAGATCCCACATGCTGAGTGAGGCAGCCAAAAGGGAAAAGCAAAAACCTACCACTGAAACCCGTGACCCCCACCCTCCGATACTTCAAATGCTCCTCACTGGATAAACCCCCATGGGACGCAGAACACCAATACTCCAGCCGTATTCAAAGACAGGTGACGCCGTGGACTGTAGCCCGCCAGGCTCCTCTGTCCATAGGATTCGCCAGGCAAGGAGACTGGAGTGGGTTGACGTTCCCTTATGCAGGGGATCTTCCTGACCCAGGGATTGAACCTGAGTCTCCCGCACTGCAGGCAGATTCTTTACCATCTGAGCCAGCACACAAACCCAGCAGCACCGGGCTGGGCTGCCATTCCCTCTCCAGGGCATCTTCCTGACCCTTGGGACGGAACCTACATCTTTTGCACTTGCAAGGGGGTTCTTTACCCGTGAGCCACTTGGGAAGCCCTTTTACCTCTGTATTCAGTTGCTGAATATTTGCCAGCATACTGACGCACAAACCTCAAATATTTGCTCTATTATCTGGGTGTTTAAAAAGCCAGCACAATCGCTTCATCTTTCTTCACAGACGAGTGCTTTTCTCCCATCTGTAAAGGACTAAGAACTTCTTTCCCCCGCTGGTGATACAGATAGGATCCAAGTGTTTCATTTGATCCAGAAATGCACTTTGCAGAAACCTAAAGAGTGTCTGCCTCCCAGACGGAGAAGCTGGTTTGGACCTCTCTCTTCCTGCCCCTCTGCACCAAGTGCTACCAGAGAAATAAAGCAGGAAACAAGCAAAGGAGAAGTCTGCAAGACGAAAAGCAGAAGGCAGACTGGCGCAGAGTCTCCGACCTGGATGAAGAACGCGGCAGTACGTGTGTTAGGGTGTCCTGCCCAGCAGGAAAAAAAAAAAACACAGATCTGAAGTTTCCCAGCCTCACAACAGAGGATGGGGGCTCAGGTAGCCCTCACTTTCTACCTGAGTCCACCACCACCCAAAAAAAGAGGTTGACGTGGGTTCCTGCTGACAATATACTCTGGGGAGAGCACCCTCTTACCCAGCCAGCCCAGAAACAGCCTCTCGCATCCAAAGACTGCAGAGTCAGAATGTCCCCTAAACTAATCCGGAGGGTTTCATAGGGTTTCCATCACAATCCCAGCAAGGCTTCATTTGTAATCCTAGACATGCTTATTGTAAAATTTTTATGGGGACTTCCTGCCAGCGCAGGGGCAACTCTTGGAATACAGATTCTAATTCTGGTGGGTGGGGGGGGTATGACCTCTGGTTCCCCCTTGCTAATGAGCTCTTCTCAAGCGAAGTCTTCAACCTGAAGGTTCTCAAGCTTTCTGTTTGTCAAAAGTTCAAAGCGAATGCGAAACTCATCAATCTTGCTTGCTGTCAAGACGCTGTTTACCGTTTGGGAAACCTGGGGAGAGGCTTGAGCAGGTTTCTGCATCTCTGATAATATCCTCTGTCTTTCTCCCACCCTCCCGTATCCATTTTCCATTTTGTAAAAAGTTGGTAGCTGTTTTACACACATTCGCTGAAAATTCGTCCGTAAGGGTGGCTTACTTGGATAAAAGATGTTTATGCTGATAAACTGTGTTCTTTCATCCAAAAACAGAAAACGAGCACAAATCCCTCCCCCTGCCCATCCCTCGGCCAGTCATCTAGAACAGATTTGATTCATTTCAAAGGAAACGATCCGACGTCTTATGTGTTGGCTGCAAAATTGTGACCGGTCAGTCTCGGGCAAACGTTGCATCTCTGGAATGAAATTCTGTACAGAGACACTTAGGCAGCATTGAAACCCAAAATCTAGCAATTGAGGAGGACAAGATGGCATGACAACACACTTCTTTATTATTGTAGAAAAACATGCATCTTAGCTGTTCACGCTGGGGGTGTGTTTTTTTGGCCATGCTTTTTGCTGTTGTCCTTCAGTCCCTCGGTCGTGTCCAACGCTTTGTAACCCCATGCACTGCCGCACGCCAGGCCTCCCAGTCCATCACCAACTCCTGAAGCTTGCTCAAACTCATGTCCATCAAGTCAGTGATGCCATCCAACCATCTCATCCTCTGTCATCCCCTTCTCCCCCTGCCTTCAATCTTTCTCAGCATCAGGGTCTTTTTCAATGACTCAGTTCTTCCCATCAGGGGCCCAAAGTATTGGAGTTTCAACTTTAGCATCAGTCCTTCCAGTGATTCTTCAGGACTGATTCCCTTTAGGATGGACTTCTTTTGATCTCCTTGCTGTCTCAAAACAGAATAACGTGGGACTCCGTTGGTAGAACTGAGCTTTCTGTAAAGCATCATGAAATGTTTCTGCAGTGAAGTCACAGGTTAGTCCTTTTGTAAATCTAATTGGTGAATTACATAACGGAACATTCGCTCAGTGACTCCTTGGGAGTGAATGGTAAAAAAAATCTCACACATGATTATGTCGTCCGCGAAAAGCCTAATGATATGAGTAATTGCTTGGCAAATGTTTGCTTCCATAGATTGATTTTTTAAATAATTTATCAGATCTCAGTCTCACGGCTACGGTAAATTTGAAAAGAATAAGCCGTGGATGTACTTGTTCATTTCCCACAGTCCTTATGAATGAAACATCACACCCAGAAATATTTCCTGGCAAGAGCACTTACATATGTCTACATTGCAAAAATTACCTTTCAAAGCTTCTTCCTGCCTTTTTAATAGAATTCTTAAATCTGAAATTGGAACACTCGGTAAAAATCATTAAGCTTGGGTGGCTCCATAAAATACAATTTAGCACTTATTTCACTAGCTGAGACTTTCACCTGTTTCAAAATTTAAAAGCCAATGTAGAAATGGATACACATGAATAAGCCTAGCAACTGTATATTCGCCATACAAGCTGGCCTTACTGACCCCATTAGGGGTAATAATAATTGATAATTTTGTAGATGCTTGTATATCATTCCATTGTTTTTTATACTTAAAATTAAATATAATATGCATGCAAATAGAATAGACACATGCACATTTGTAAACGTGCTCTCATGTGGGTTCACTCTGTCCAATTCTTTGCAACCCCATTAGCCTGCCACACTTCTCTGTCCACGGGATCTCCAGACAAGAATACTGGAGTGGGTTGCCATTTCCTCCTCCGGGAGATCTTCCCAATCCAGGGATCAAACCCGAGTATCCTGAGTCTCCTACTGCAGCAGGCAGATTATTTACCATTAGCATCACCTGGGAAGGTCAATTATAGTATACAAAATGTTATAGCATATAAATATAGTGTCCCTATATATAGATATATATTGGAGAAGGCAATGGCACCTCACTTGAGTACTCTTGCCTGGAAAATCCCATGGACAGAGGAACCATGTATACATATATATATATGCCCCCACACAATTATATATATATATATATATATATATATATGATTTTATTTTATATGTAAAATAGGCACACATAATTACCGTCTTCTTGATTACGTTCTACATGAAAAAGAAGTATTTTGCCCACATTCCTAGACAGCAGCATTTCCTGATCAATCATCTCTTCAGAGTCCTGAACGAACCCAGCAAACATAAATCAGAGGAGGGAGATTTCACCACCCACATCGTCAGCATCCCGCAGACGTCCTTTAAGAGGGTGGAAGGTGCGTTTGCATAAATCAAGGCCTCATCCGGCCTCCTGTCTCCATCACGCTTCCTCGCTGCAGGACGAGGTCCCTGATTTCCCCAGTGGCTCCAGAGAGGCTGCTAACGCTTGCAATCAGGGGAGGAGGGCTGTCTCGGAATGAGAATCAGGAGATTCGTTTCCTGCCGAGCGCTCGGGAGTGATGGAGAGAACAGAGCGGACTTTCTCAAGAATCTCCCACGAAACGTCTCTCGCAACATGTGGAGAGGTTCAGAGAGATGCTCGTTGGTTCCGCCGGTGCTTAAAGAGATGCTTAAAACGTTTTCCACTGGGTTCGATTGGTCTGTAATCGCAAAACTACTGAACTGGTGTTTAGAACCGTTGCAATGCCTCTACCTTTTAAAGCAACTCACCCAAGTGTCCTGATTTATAATCTAAGGGTAAGCAAACATCTCCACAACATACCCTGCTAGGAGCAAGGACTCCAGGGACAATATGGAGAGGATTAACGTGAAAGTGTTAGTCGCTCAGTCCTGTCTGACTCTATGCAACACCATGGACTGTAGCCCACCAGGCTCCACCGTCCATGGGATTCTCCAGGCAAGAATACTGGAGTGGGTTGCCATTTCCTCCTCCAGGGGATCCTCCAAACCCAGGGATGGAACCCAGGTCTCCTGCATTGCAGGCAGATTCTCAGCTCCATGGAGACGATGAGATCGGTCTAAAACTTATTGAGTCAGATTTCTACACCTGACGCCTGCGGACCCTCATTTCCCAACCCCTTCAGGGTTCCTTCCATCTAGTCTCAGCTTTCTAATTTCTACCCTGCCTTCTCTTTATGTGCATCTGGAGTCCTTGATTACACATCAGGGGTTTTCCCTGCATGTCTCTGAACTTCTCGATTTTTTTTTACTCTTCCATGGACAGAACCCTTGTAGACTACAAGCACTGAGACAGGAGGTGATGCCAACTCAGTACCTTTACCACAGGGCCCTAATAGGGTCTGAATATCCATTGGAAGGACTGGTGCTGAAGCTGAAGCTCCAAGGCTTTGGCCACCCGATGAGAAGAGCCGACTCACTGGAAAAGACCCTGATGCTGGGAAAGATTGAAGGGGGCAGGAAAAGGGGATGACGGGATGAGCTGCTTGGATGGCATCACTGACTCGATGGACATGAGTCTGAGCAAGCTCCGGGAGTTGGTGATGGGCAGGGAAGCCTGGTGTGCTGCTGTCCACGGGGCCGCAGAGTCAGACACAAGTTAGTGACTGAAAAGCAACAGGATGGGCTGAGGAACCATCTAGCGGCTCAACTGAGTGCCATAAACTACTTTTTAGTGATGTTCTTGTGTCCTTGAGTGAAGAAGGATAGCACAGCTTGCTGGTGTCTCACCAGCTGCGGAAAGGAATTTTCGCTAACTCAGCTTCGTGTGTAGGTAGCTAAGTATGGTATTTGAAGGAAGGAGCGATTGAGCGTGGTTTCATCCCGCAGAACAGGAAAGAAAGCAAAAGCGGACGGCCCTAGACTTCTGTGGGGGTCCGGAGGTGAAGAATCTGCCTGCCAATGCTGGGGTCACAGTTCTGACCCCTGCTCAGGTTAGATGCCAGGAGCTGCTGTGCGGCTGAGCCCCTAACCTGTAAGTACTGGAGCCCGTGAGCCCTGGAGCCCACGCTCTGCAACAAGGAAAGCTACCGCGATGAGAAGCTTCTGCACCGCGACCAGAGAGTCGCCTCCGCTCCTCGAAACTGGAGCAAAGCGCACGCATGGCCAGGAAGACCCCACACAGCCAAAAATAAGTAATAAATAAATACAATCGTTCAAAACACCTTAGTCCTTCCAGAAAAACAAAGCGGGTCTTACAAAGACTTCAAGGGAGATATGCATGCATGGTCTACCCTTGAAGATGAGACGCCATCACTAAGAACCGAGGAGCACCCATCTATCATTCTGTTTATAGGTTTCTTTGGTGGTGGGAAGAGTTGATGGCATTCCTGGGCGCTGCTTACGAGCCTCATTGTGTGACTGGGGGGAATACACAGATGTGTACTGAACGTGCACTCATATCCCCTGTGGTGTTTCTCAGTGGCTCAGAAGTGGCAGACTGTTTGCGACCCCATGGACCGCAGCAGGCCACACTTTCCTGTCCATCAGCAGCTCCCGGAGCTTGCTCAAACTCATGTCCACTGAGTCGGTGGTGCCATCCAACCATCTCATCCTCTGTCTCCCCTTTCTCCTCCTGCCCTCAATCTTTCCCAGCATCAGGGGTCTTTTCCAGTGAGTCAGCTCTTTGCATTAGGTGGCCAAAGGATTGGAGTCTCAGCTTCGGCATCAGTCCTTCCAGTGACTAGCCCCTCTGGGGGCATCTTTGTGAGCCTTACAGATCTTGTTTTAGAGAGATGTCTTCAGAAGGGCTCATACAAAGTCTGTGTTTCCTTGTGGATTTTTGTTGGTTTTTTGACGTTCATTCATTCACTCATCGTTACAGCTAAACACAGCTGATAGATCATTTTCCCTGAAAAACTCGAGGTTGGGTCATAGTTGTATAGCAATAAGGCGTTCCCTTGTTTGCTGGCTGGAGTAAAAAGTTGACTATCCTGGAGCAATAGACCCCAATATCCTGCCTCCCAAATAACCATGCCTCGGGTTGTTACAGGAATTCTTTTCCGAGGCCCAGACCATCAGGCAGCATCTCTTTGTGCCAAGGGCATGTCCTTCAAGGAATGTCTCGTTCAAGAAGCACGGAGATTCTCAGCCACCAAGCAGACGCTTTGATGCTCTTTGACACACAGCTCGAAGCCAACAGCAAATGTGTCCTTTCAACCTTATTGAAACTGTGAACCTTTACAAACAATTCACCACAGAAGTTAAACATTTTTTTTTTCAAAATTTGCCACTTGCAAACAACACCAAAGTGTTCCAGCTCTTTCTCTGTGTAACCATGCAAACGTGCACACAAAGTCAGCAGCATCAGTTACAAGATTCAAGAGCTTCTTTGGAAATTTCAGGCTTCCCTGGTGGCTCAGCTGGTGAAGAAGTGAAGCGAAAATCGCTCAGTCAAGTCCGACTCTTTGCGACCCCGTGGACTATACAGTCCATGGGATTGTCCAGGCCAGAATACTGGCCTGGGTTGCCATTTCCTTCTCCAGGGGAATCTTTCAGCTGGCAAAGAATCCACTTGCAATGCAAGAGGCCCCAGTTCAATTCTTGGGTCAGGAAGATCTGCTGGAGAAGGGATAGGCTCCCCACTCCAGTATTCTTGGGTTTCCCTGGTGGCTCGGCTGGTAAAGAATCTGCCTGCAATGCAGGAGACCTGGGTTTGATCCCTGGGTTGGGAAGATCCCTTGGAGAAGAGAATGGCTACCCACTCCAGTATTCTGACCTGGAGAATCCCATGAGGTATATACTCCATGGGGTTGCACAGAGTCGGACACAACTGAGTGACTTTCACTTTTCAATACGGAGCTTTCATTGTAAAACCATATTTCTCATATAATTCAAATACTTGTCTATTCCCGTTACCCTTCATTCTTTCTCTTTTTTTTCTTTTTTTTTTATTTTATTTTTACTTTATTCTACTTTACAATACTGTATTGGTTTTGCCATACATTGACATGAATCAGCCACAGGTGTACACTAGCTAAAAAAAAAAAGAAAGTCTACAATCTTACCTTTATTTTATGTTTTGGTGTTTTGGCCCAGAGGCATACAGGATCTAGTTCCTTGACCAGGGGTTGAACGCAAAACCCTTGCATTAGAAAGTGACATCACATTCACTGGCCCATCAGGAACGTTCCCCACTTATCCTTCATTCTGGAGCAAAATAGTTACTTCCCAGGTGGAGGAGCAGGGTGACCTTCTTCTGAAAAAAAAAAAAAAAAAAAGAGGATGCTTAGATTTCAACTCTGATACTTGACGGTTACTTTATTCCCATGAATTATTTTTTATTTTGTTTTTTCAGACTTTATTGAAGCAACGTTGCTTTACAACGTCGTGCTAATTTCTGCTGTACGGCAGAGTGATTCAGTTACACACATATCCACCTCCTTTTCCCCTCTTCTTCTCCATTAGGGTTTATCAGAGACTACTGAGTATAGCTGCTTCCCTGGTGGCTCAGATGGCAAAGAATGGACATGTGTTCAATCCTCAGGTCAGGAAGACCCCCTGGAGAAGGAAATGGCAACCCACTCCAGGACTCCTGCCTGGAGAATCCCACGGACACAGGAGCCTGGAGGCCTGCATTCCATGGAGTCCATGGAGAGTCAGACACGACTGACCGACTAACACTGACTGACACCTTGAAGAATATAATTCTTTTAAGCCTTAGATCTGAAAGATATATTTTCCGAAATTCAGAGGTGCAGTCATTTCAAGGAAATGGCTTCTGGGACGCTGCACAGCACAGGCACATGGCGTGGCGACCGCTGTTTTCTTTGGTGTTATCTGTGCTTGTGTGTCAGTCAAGCCAAAGAGGGCGTGATGTTCAAAGTACAACTGTCCCAATCTTGGTCAAAACACACATCCTGTTCATTTTACTGTGTCTCGAGTCTCATTACTCCTGAGAGGCGTGATGAAGACTATGCGGTCAGTGGCTAACTGGTCCCATTATCAAAGTGGAGACCTGCACCTCAGACTTCCTCAGCCTTAATTCGGCTTCCTGGAACACATTCACAGCCTGTAGCGACCTTCCTCCTGTTCCATGCCATCATGCGGAAATTTAAAATGTAACTAGCAAAAAGCCTGCATACTAGCTCTGTCTCTGAAAACTCATTGCTAGCTTTCTGGTGACGCTGGAGATTCGAACATGAAGAATATCAACAGTGGAGTTTTTCTAAAGGTCGTGCATCTATTTTGTTATATATTGATTTTTGGTTTCCAGGCGTCTTTGTTCATCTGCGTTGAGTTTTTCATTGTAGTTTCTCCTCTTGCTGGGGAGCACGGCCTTTGCTGGGGAGTGCAGCTCTTGCTGGGCAGCACGGCCTTTGCTGGGGAGTGCGGCTCTTGCTGGGGAGCACAGCTTTTGCTGGGGAGCGAGGCTCTTCCTGAGGAGCACAGGCTTCAGTAGTTTCAGCTCCTGGGCCCTAGAACACCGGCCCAGTGGTTGTGGCTCACGGACTTAAGTGCCCCAGGGCAGGTGGGATCTTCCCAGACCAGGGATGGAACCCGTGTCTCCTGCAGTGCAAGGCAGATTCTTAAGCCCTGACCCCCCCGGGGAACCCCCACATGGAAGTTTGTAAATATACAAGCCCTGGCGTCAGTCAACATTTGCTGAACTGGAATATCAGGGATATGCAAAGTGCAGGAGGTGGCGACGGACAGGGAGGCCCGGCTCGCTGCAGTCCATGAGGTTGCAAAGAGTGGGACACAACTCAGCAACTGAACTGAGCTGATACGTACGTACCTGAATATGTAACAGACTCCCCAGGTGACCCGAGAGCATGCCAGCATTCTTGTTCAGTGGCTGAGCTGTGTCCAACTCTTGTGACCCCAGGGACTGTAGTCTGCCAGGCTCCTCTGTCCTCCACTATCTCCCAGAGCTTGCTCAAACTCATGTCCATCGAGTTGGTGATGCCATCCAACCATCTCATCCTCTGTCACCCCCCTTCTCCTCCCGCCTTCAGTCTTTCCCAGCAATAAGGTCTTTTCCAGTGAGTTGGCTCTTTGCATCAAGTATTGGCACTTAGACTTCAGCAACAGTCCTTGCAGTGAATATTCGGGGTTTGTTTCCTTTGCGATTGACTGGTTTGATCTCCTTGCTGTCCACAGGACTCTCAAGAGTCTTCTCCCAACACCACAGTTCAAAAGCATCAATTCTTCTGTGCTCAACCTTCTTTATGGTCTAACTCTCGCATCTGTTATGTGACTACATACCACTCTAATGGCATAAAGTGAAGAGGAACTAAAAAGCCTCTTGATGAAGGTGTGAAAAGGAGAGTGAAAAACCTGGCTTAGAACTCAACAGTCAGAAAATGAAGATAGTGGCATCCAGTCCCATCAGTTCAGTTCAGTTCAGTCGCTCAGTCATGTCCAACTCTTTGCGACCCCATGAATCGCAGCACACCAGGCCTCCCTGTCCATCACCAACTCCCAGAGTTCACTCAGACTCACATCCATCGAGTCCATGATGCCACCCAGCCATCTCATCCTCCGCCGTCCCCTTCTCCTCCTGCCCCCAATTCCTCCCAGCATCAGAGTCTTTCCCAATGAGTCATTGGAAGTCTCCAAGGCCACCTTAAACAGTAATGGTGAGACTAGGCATCATCTTCTCCTTTGTTCTTTTCATTTAACCTCAGTTTCAGTGTTTGCCCAGGACAATATAGGCTGTTGGCTTCTGGGGAATGAGCGAGCCTTGGAGCTCATAGCTTTTTATTTTATTTTATTTTCGTTCATCTCTTTCCACCCACAGAGATGCTCCACTTAAAATATAAGAACGTGGGTCACTTCAGGTGATGGCACTCTTTCCGTTGGACACAGAATAGTTAGATTTTAGGTCAAAAACTTTAAAGAGGCATCTACCTATGGAACAATCCTAAAAGAGATCAACCCTGAATCTTCATTGGAAGGACTGACGCTGAAGCTCCGATCCTTTGGCCGCCTGATGCGAAGAACTGACTCACTGGAAAAGACCCTGATGCTGGGAAAGACTGAAGGCAGGAGGAGAAGGGGACGACAGAGGATGAGATGGTGGGATGGCATCACCCACTCGATGGGCATGAGTCTGAGCAAGCTCCGGGAGTTGGCGATGGACAGGGAGGCCTGGTGTGCTGCGGTCCCTGGGGTCGCAGAGAGTCAGACACGGCTGAGCCGCTGAACAACAGGCCGTGTGGGGAAATGCTGGTAGGAGCTGAAGGGAAGCTGGACGGATTGAGGAAGTGAGCCCTGACTTTTCCCCTCATCAGCACAGTCTTCAGCAATGTCTGCTGCTGTTTTCTGTCCATTTGTTGCCTTTTCGTGGTTTCAACAGCCCGTTCCTGGAGGGGCCTGCTTCAGCTTCCTTCCTTCAGTGTAAACGTGTCCTGGAACCTAGGTTCGTCTTGTGCAGCTGATTAACAGGGATCAAATTAGGTCACCGGTCTGCCGACACAGTTTGGAACTGTAGTTGGGGTTCTTTAATTTTCTGCTGTAACCAGCATGCAATCAGCGGACACCATTCTGTCACTCTCCCAGGGAAAGGCTTTGTCTCCGGGCAATGTGAATAATTAAAATGACCGGAGGGTTTTCCATGGTTCCAACCCCAAAGATGCGATCCCCGGCAATCAGACAGTTCTGTGAACTTTCCGTTCATTTTCTTTAGGGAGTCATTCGCTTTGTCACTGAACCTCTTCAGTTTCCATGTAAAGAGGGAACTTTGCTTTGTTTGGTTTAGGCAGTTTTAGTCCCTAAGTCCTGTCTGACTCTGCAATGCCACGGACGGCAGCCCACCAGGCTCCTCTCTCCGTGGGATTCTCCAGACAAGAACACTGGACTGGGTTGCCATGCCCTCCTCCAGGGGATCTTTCCGTTCCAGGGACAGAACCCGCATCTCCTGTATTGGCAGGTGGATTCTTGACCCTCTGAGCCACCAAGGAAGTCGCTTTTTACAGGACTTAGGAAAATCCTACCCCCACACCCATTTACATTTCGATTTCTCAAATCGCAGACATGTGTTCTGGTTGCCAGCGTAATGGCTGAAAGACCATTTCAGGAACTGCCTTGAGTAGACATTCCTGGCTGACATCCTTGTGATGGAAGACGGATGAATAAGAGAAACACAAATTAATTCACACGTCTACATCATGTATACAAGGGAGGTACCCAGGGAAAAATGAGGAGCTCCCTACGGTGGCTTAGAACTCCGGTTTATGTGCCATCTTCTACAAACAGCTTTGCAGACAGCGCAGGGCAAAGGAAGCTGGCTTTAGGCTAAACTAAGGGTTGCTGTTCTTTAGTCACCAGGTCGTGTCTGACCCTTTGGGACCCTATGGACTGAAGTCCGCCAGGCTCCTCTGTCCATGGGATTCTCCAGGCCAGAATACTGCAGTGGGTTGCCATTCCCATCTCCAGGGGATCTTCCCAACCCACGGATCAAACCCCCGTCTCCTGCATTGTAGGTGGATTCCTCACTGTCTGAGCCACCAGGGAAGTCCATGAGTTTTTCTTAGTCTAAGCATAACACATTTCCCAGAACGGCATTCCTTCCTGTCACTTAAACAGCTCTTTCTCAATCTGTGTTTTTAATCTATAGACATGCCTATATATTTACAGACGCCAGGCCTCTGGTTTTATTTAAATAGGAATTGTAGGAAGTGAGGGAGTCTGTCAGAGTTGACATAAGACCACCAAGAATTATGTTGTGTGTGTGTATGTGTATGTGTGCGTATGCATTTGTGTGTGTTCAGTTGCTCAGTCATATCCGATGCTTTGCAACCACGTGGACTATAGGCCTCCAGGCTCCTCCGTCCATGGGAATCTCCAGGCCAGAATACTGGAGTGGGTTGCCATCTCGTCTCCAGAGGATCTTCCCCACCCAGGGATCGAACCCAGGTCTCCTGCACTGCACACAGATTCTTTACCACTGAGCCACCAGGGAAGCCCAAGAACTCTGCAGTGGGTTGCCATTCCCTTCTCCAGGGAATTTTCCCGACCCAGGAATTGAACTGGAGTCTCCTGCACTGCAGGCAGATTCTTGACCATCTGAGCCACCTCAGGTTACTGGAATGGAATGGCATGAATAAATATATATTTATACATGTACATACATATGCACTCACTGCTGAAGCACAGAGTTAAATATTACAAAGTGCAGTTCAGATGCTGATGACTCTTTACAGGTTTCCTTTCAAACACCGCTGTGCCGTGTTAATATGTCTTCCTGATAGAACCTGAACCGCAGAGCCCTCAGTATGAGATAAACCACACATCAAGACATTGTTTCGTGAACTGCAGAGCATGGAAAAGGAAAAGTTGTTCATCCCTTGAAAATTAGACATTGCCGGGAGAAATGTCACACCCGCTTGCATATAATTGCCAAAGAAAATAATCCCCAGCATGACTTAACAGTCTATCCTTTTTTAAAATATAAAAAGCTAAAGTGAACATCATTTGCGGCGTCTTACATGTAATATCTCTTGAGGACCTAGAGATTTACAGATCTGCACAGTTCCGTTCAGTCGCTCAGTCATGTCCGACTCTTTGTGACCCCATGAACCACAGCACTCCAGGCCTCCCTGTCCATCACCAGCTCCCGGAGTGCACCCAAACCCATGTCCATTGAGTTGATGATGCCATCCAACCATCTCATCCTCTGTCATCCCCTTCTCTTCCTGCCCTCAATCTTCCCCAGCATCAGGGTCTTTTCCAATGAGTCAACTCTTCGCATGAGATGGCCAAAACACTGGAGTTTCAGCTTTAGCATCAACCCTTCCAACGAACACCCAAGACCCATCTCCTTTAGGATGGACTGGTTGGATCTCCTTGCAGTCCAAGGGACTCTCAAGAGTCTTCTCCAAGACCACAGTTCAAAAGCATCCATTCTTCAGCGCTCAGCTTTCTTTATGGTCCAACAGACCTGCACAGTGGTATCTAATTTACATGCTGCCTCAGCCTGGTACTCGTTCAGAATTCTGCAAGAGGGGCTGTCAGCTCCCATGAGCACCCCTGACTTGCTCTCCTGGTTGTTTTAAAAGGAACCTCCAAGCGAAATGAGGGCTTCCAAGGTGGCTCAGATGATAAAGAATCCGCCTGCAATGCGGGAGACCTGGGCTCAATCCCTGGGTCGGGAAGATCCCCTGGAGAAGGGAAATGGCAACCCACTCCAGTCTTCTTGCCTGGAGAATCCGCATGGACAGAGGAGGCAGGCGGGGGCTACAGTCTGTGGGGTCCCAAAGAGTTTGACGCGACTGAGCACAAGCACTTAAAAAGTCAGGAAAACAGCAAAGACCAAGCGCATAGCTCAGATCACCGGACTCAATATCTTATAATCACCTGTCAGGGAAAAGAATCTGAAAAAGATTAGATATGGATAACTGAATCACTTCACTGTACACCTGACACTAATAACAGCCTTGTCAGTCAACTAGACTCAATAAAAATAAATGAAATCTTTAAAGAAATCATTGCATTTCTGGTCTAGACTTAACCAATATCAACGCTGGTTAGGGATTTTTGCTTGCAGCTAGCATCAGGCCTCATATCTTTCAAGTATTAATTCTGTTATTTCGGGAAGACCAATAAATTGCGATAAAAATGTATATTGCCTGCAAATACTCATTTCCAAGCAGATTAGCCTTCTGCCTCTTTTCCCCTTAACTCACCATGTCAGTTGCTTGTCCTTAATTAACAGTGAGAGTATTTTTCAACCGTAAACATAATTATATATTATATCCATGGATTCCTTTTGTATTATCAATGAAAGCATCAATTATACCTGCAGTCCTTCCTGGTGTGATGGAAAAGTGTCCTGTCTAGAAGGGATAAATTATAACGGACTCACCAGAAGTGTTGTCAACAACCGCTTTCTTTATCATAAAGCGAAAATGTGTAACGTGCATGGAATTCACAGATAATTTTTCTTAGCTATTAAGCACCTGTTATGATAGTATTTCTGACTTAAAATGATTGGTGCGACTGAGCACAAGCACTTAAAAAGTCAGGAAAACAGCAAAGACCAAGCGCATAGCTCAGATCACCGGACTCAATATCTTATAATCACCTGTCAGGGAAAAGAATCTGAAAAAGATTAGATATGGATAACTGAATCACTTCACTGTACACCTGACACTAATAACAGCCTTGTCAGTCAACTAGACTCAATAAAAATAAATGAAATCTTTAAAGAAATCATTGCATTTCTGGTCTAGACTTAACCAATATCAACGCTGGTTAGGGATTTTTGCTTGCAGCTAGCATCAGGCCTCATATCTTTCAAGTATTAATTCTGTTATTTCGGGAAGACCAATAAATTGCGATAAAAATGTATATTGCCTGCAAATACTCATTTCCAAGCAGATTAGCCTTCTGCCTCTTTTCCCCTTAACTCACCATGTCAGTTGCTTGTCCTTAATTAACAGTGAGAGTATTTTTCAACCGTAAACATAATTATATATTATATCCATGGATTCCTTTTGTATTATCAATGAAAGCATCAATTATACCTGCAGTCCTTCCTGGTGTGATGGAAAAGTGTCCTGTCTAGAAGGGATAAATTATAACGGACTCACCAGAAGTGTTGTCAACAACCGCTTTCTTTATCATAAAGCGAAAATGTGTAACGTGCATGGAATTCACAGATAATTTTTCTTAGCTATTAAGCACCTGTTATGATAGTATTTCTGACTTAAAATGATTGGGGGACATGCTGCGCATCCTCACAGAGTTCAGCTCTGTTAACTTCAGCCCGTTTCTCAAGTACGGCGATCATTTCAGATGCTAAAATAGAAACTGATTTATAGGTTATAAAATAGAATCTCAGCAAGTGACTAAGTTGGGAACAGTTGAAGAGAATCCAGTCAAATACGTTTTAAACAATTACTAGATACAGTGTTGTTCTCTGCAATGGAAAGTGTCAGACGGAGAAGAACGGAACACTTTCCTCCTTATTTACTGTGATGAGCAAATTCTAATAGATGAAGAGCTAAAGTGAAGTGCAGTTTGCTCCGTCTCGTCCAACTCTTTGTACCCGCACAGACTATTTATACAGTCCATGGAATTCTCCAAGCCAGAATACTGGAGTGGGGAGCCTTTCCCTTCTCCAGGGGATCATCCCAACCCAGGGCTCAAACCCAGGTCTCCTGCATTGCAGGTGGATTCTTTACCAGCTGAGCCACCAGGGAAGCCCAAGAATACTGGAGTGGGGAGCCTTTCCTTTCTCCAAGGGATCACTCCAACCCAGGACTCAAACCCAGGTCTTCCACATTGCAGGTGGACTCTTTACCAGCCTGAGCCGCAAGGGCTAAACTCATAGAAAAGACGGTTTCAGTTCTCCATATACTGTTTATTTATCTTTTTTCAAGTATTTTTAAAGATGGACTGATTTTTAATGGAAGAATAATTGCTCAGCAGCGTAGTGCTGGTTTGTGCCGACGTCAACATGCATCAGCCATGGGTACACACATGTGCCCTCCCTCCTGAACCTCCCTCTCACCTGCAATTTCATCCCTCCCCTCTAGCCTATCACAGTACTCTGGTCTGAGCTCTGAGTCATATAGCAAATTCCCACTGGCCATCTAGAATCCATAGATTTGCATTAAAATAAGATATTTTTCTCTTTCTGATTTACTACACTGTATATAATAGGTTCTAGGTTCATCCACTTTATTAGAACTCGCTCAAATACTCCTTTTTTCTTTTATGGTTCCTTTATTATAGCTGAGTAATATTCCATTGTATGTATGTACCACATCTTCTTTACCCGTTCATCTGCTGACGGACATCTAGGTTGCTTCCATGTCCTAGCTATTGTAAATACTGCTGCATGAACATAGGGGTACATGTGTCTTTTTCAGTTATGGATTTCTCTGCATATGTGCCCAGTAATGGGTTTGTTGGGTCATATAGTACTGTTAAGTGAGACTGAAAGAGTTGGTGTAAAGCTCAACATTCAGAAAACGAAGATGATGGCATCCGGTCCCATCACTTCATGGGAAATAGATAGGGAAACAGTGGAAACAGTGTCAGACTTTATTTTGGGGGGCTCCAGAATCACTGCAGATGGTGACTGCAGGCGTGAAATTAAAAGACGCTTACTCCTTGGGAGAAAAGTTATGACCAACCTACACAGCATATTCAAAAGCAGAGACATCACTTTGCCAACAGAGGTCCATCTAGTCAAGGCTATGGTTTTCCCAGTGGTCATGTATGGATATGAAAATTGGACTGTGAAGAAGGCTGAGCGCTGAAGAATGGATACTTTTGAACTGTGGTGTTGGAGAAGACTCTTGAGAGTCCCTTGGACTGCAAGGAGATCCAACCAGTCCATCCTAAAGGAGACCGGTCCTGGGCTGGTCTGAGGCTGAAACTCCAATACTTTGGCCACCTCATGCAAAGACTTAACTCATTGGAAAAGACTCTGATGCTGGGAGGGATTGGGAGGCAGGAGGAGAAGGGGATGACAGAGGATGAGATGGCTGGATGGCATCACGGACTCGATGGACGTGAGTCTGGGTGAATTCCGGGAGTTGGTGATGGACAGGTCATCCCTCCCCTCTAGCCTATCACAGTACTCTGGTCTGAGCTCTGAGTCATATAGCAAATTCCCACTGGCCATCTAGAATCCATAGATTTGCATTAAAATAAGATATTTTTCTCTTTCTGATTTACTACACTGTATATAATAGGTTCTAGGTTCATCCGCTTTATTAGAACTCGCTCAAATACTCCTTTTTTCTTTTATGGTTCCTTTATTATAGCTGAGTAATATTCCATTGTATGTATGTACCACATCTTCTTTATCTGTTCATCTGCTGACGGACATCTAGGTTGCTTCCATGTCCTAGCTATTGTAAATACTGCTGCATGAACATAGGGGTACATGTGTCTTTTTCAGTTATGGATTTCTCTGCATATGTGCCCAGTAATGGGTTTGTTGGGTCATATAGTACTGTTAAGTGAGACTGAAAGAGTTGGTGTAAAGCTCAACATTCAGAAAACGAAGATGATGGCATCCGGTCCCATCACTTCATGGGAAATAGATAGGGAAACAGTGGAAACAGTGTCAGACTTTATTTTGGGGGGCTCCAGAATCACTGCAGATGGTGACTGCAGGCGTGAAATTAAAAGACGCTTACTCCTTGGGAGAAAAGTTATGACCAACCTACACAGCATATTCAAAAGCAGAGACATCACTTTGCCAACAGAGGTCCATCTAGTCAAGGCTATGGTTTTCCCAGTGGTCATGTATGGATATGAAAATTGGACTGTGAAGAAGGCTGAGCGCTGAAGAATGGATACTTTTGAACTGTGGTGTTGGAGAAGACTCTTGAGAGTCCCTTGGACTGCAAGGAGATCCAACCAGTCCATCCTAAAGGAGACCGGTCCTGGGCTGGTCTGAGGCTGAAACTCCAATACTTTGCCACCTCATGCAAAGACTTAACTCATTGGAAAAGACTCTGATGCTGGGAGGGATTGGGAGGCAGGAGGAGAAGGGGATGACAGAGGATGAGATGGCTGGATGGCATCACGGACTCGATGGACGTGAGTCTGGGTGAATTCCGGGAGTTGGTGATGGACAGGGAGGCCTGGCGTGCTGCGATTCGTGGGGTCCCAAAGAGTCGGACACGACTGAGCGGCTGAACTGAACTGAACTGAGCTGAGAGTACTGTTATTCCTTGTTTGTGTTTTTTTTCTTTAAGGAGTATCCATACTGTTCTCCCAGCAACTGTATCACTTTACATTTCTACCAACAGTATAAGAGGGTTCCCTTTTCTCCACGCCTTCTCCAGCATTTGTGGCTGCTATCTTTTTGATGACAGACATCCTGACTGCGGTGAGTTGACATCTGATTGTAGGTATGATTTGCATTTCTCTAATAATGAGCGATGCTGAGCATCTTTTCATGTGTCTGTTAGCCATCTGCAACTCTTCCTTGGAGAAATGTCTGTTTAGTCCTTTGGCCCAGTTTTTGATTGGGTTGTTTGTTTTTCTGGTACTGTGTTGCCTGAGGTGCTTGTATATTTTGCAAATTAATCCTTTGCCAATTGTTTCATTTGATATTATTTTCTCCCACCATCTGAGGGTTGTCTTTTCATCTTGTTTATAGTTTCCCTGTTGGAAATCCTAGTTAAGGCAATGAGAGAAGATAAGATTTTTTTTGATCTGGACCATTTTTTTTTAAGTCTTTATTGAATTTGTTACAGTTGAATATTGCTTCTGTTTCCTATGTTTTGTTTTTTGTGTGTGTGTGCTTGATATATGCAGGATCTTAGCTCCCTGACCACAGACTGAACCCCCACCTGCTGCATCGAAAGGTAAAGTCCTGACTTCTGGACTGCAAAGGAAGTATATATAAACAAACACTATTTTGATCTATAATCAATGACATACTGATCTTTGCTTTTGAGAGCTAAAGGCAGCTGTCATAAGGGACCTTCATCACCCGCATTGACAAAGAAACACATCCTTAGGAAAAACATAGTAACAACCCACTGGAAATTCTTTACTCTCAGCCACACAGCTCATCTCACACAAACTAGACACCTCACGACTTTCTTCAGCTTTAGCTCCAAACTCATGATTATAAGGCAAGAAGTTCCAGGTCACGTTCCTCCCTCTCGGGGAATACCTTTGGCAATTCTTTGATGGTCTTGGATATCCAGAGAAAGTCTTTCTTGGTCCTCCACACACATCATAGCTGTCAAGAGTTTTTTCTGGCTGGTGTGCAGAACTTAGGTAAGACACAGGGGCTGAAGGAACATCCTTGCCCATCATAGCACCACACCTGCTAAACTTGGCCAGGGTTTTTTCTTAACTTTTTATTTTATGTTGAAGTATAGCCAGTTAGCAATGATGCGATAGTTTCAGGTGAACAGTGAAGAGACTCAGCCATCTTTATGGGTGTATCTGTTCTCCCCCAAACTCCCCTCCCGTCCAGGCTGCCGTGTGACATGGAGCAGAGTCCCCTGTGCTGTCCAGCAGGTCCTTGCTGGTTCTCCACGCTAAACACAGCAGTGTGTCCATGTCCATCCCAGACTCCCTGACTATCCCTTCCCCCATCCTTCCCCCTGGTGATGATCAGGTTATTACAGAGGATTGGGCAGAGTCCCCTGTGCTGGGCAGCAGGTCGTAGTCAGTTCTTTAGTAGGACTGCATTTCCACTAACAGAAATATGGACAGAATTCTAACAGAAGCGGATCCTAGGAACTTAGGAGAAAAGGCACACTGGTGATGAAATTCCAGTCTCTCACTGATGTGGAGGAAGACATTCCCCTTTACAGAAAAAGAAAGACATTGCAGAAATAATGAATGCTTTTAAAAAGTCAGCTCTAAAGGAAGACATTTTACCTCACTGCTCATCAGAGCATCTGTGTTATAATGTGTGTGTGTGTGTGTGTGTGTGTGTGTGTGGCATCTATGTTATAATTGTGCGTGTGTAGCGTCTGTGTTATAATGTGTGTGTGTGTGTGTGTGTGTAGCATCTCTGTTATAGTGTGTGTGTGTGTGTGTGTAGCATCTTTATTATAATGTGTGTGTGTGTGTGTGTGTGTGTGTGTGTGTGTGAGTCGCTCACTCCTGTCTGACTCTCTGTGACCCCATGGACTGTAGCCCACCAGCTCCTCTGTCGCTGGGATTCTCCAGGCAAGAATAATGGAGTGGGCTGCCATCTCCTTCTCCAGGGGATCTTCCCAACCCAGGGATCAAACCCCGATCTCCTGCATTGCAGGCAGATTCTTTACTGAATCAGCCACCAGGGAAATCTCTGTATTATAATAAATATCTTTAAACAAGCTGCATTTTAACAACGGCCTTGTAAAGACATCTCATTCCAAACAAACTGCAATAACAGATATTTAATTTAAACATCTTTTTTTTAAAAACTATGTATGTAGTTTTTGCTTGCACGTGGCCTTCATTGCTGTGGGCGGCTTCTCCAGCTGAGGAGAGCAGGGGCTCCTTCTCGTTGGGGTGTGTATGCTCAAGCAGTTGTGGCTCACGGGCTGAAGTGTTCTGCCTCCTGCGGAATCTTCCTGGACAGGGGATCGAACCCATGTCTCCTGCATTGGAACACAGATTCCTATCCGCTGTGCCACCAGGGAATTCCCAGACACCAGACTGTAATCGTAGCCCAAAGCCAAAGAAACCGTGTAATAAAAAAGAAATAGAAGTTACTGCCCATCCATGTGTTTATCTCCTGACAGCTAAAAAGTAAGCGCTGCGGTAGAGATTAGGAACATAAGATGATAAGGCAGTTGGGTAAGCTGGAAATGAAAGGCAAGTTTGAACAAACACAATTTAGATACATCTCAGAAATACCTCCGTCTCTAAGATCATTAGGGCTAAGACGGAATTATTGCTAACAAGCAAAAAAATTCTAAATCATATGACAGTGA
>SJYC01074946.1:0-13590 GCA_006408675.1 Madoqua kirkii | reverse complement strand
GTGATATTATACAGTCTGTATCTTTCTCTTTCTGTCTCATGTCACTTAGTTTGTGGTGACCATAAGTTGGTTCTCTAAGTCTGCATCTGTTTTCTAAATAACTTCCTTTGTATCCTTTCTTTTCAGATTCCACATTTAAGTGATATTATACACTTTCTCTTTCTGTCTCACGTCACTTAGTTTGATCATCCGTAGGGCTGCCCATGTGGCTGCACACGGCATTACCTTGTTCTTTTTCGTGGCTGAGTAATATTCCATTGTATACATGTATCACATCTTCTTTATCCATCCCTGGGTTGATGGACACTTATCTTGTTTCCATGCCCTGGTTACTGTAAATAGTGTTACAATGAACATGTATCTTATCAGATCATCTTTTTTCTCGGCATATAAGGAAGCATGTAACTTCTGATAATGATACTTGTCTCATTTACTGCACTTTGGACTCGGCTGTGCAGTGTCTTACCAATTGCCTTGAGGAGCAACGTGCACTTTAAGTCAGTGTTAATTTGTGCAGATTTGGCTTGCAAAGGATATTCTCAGGACTGGCACATGGAATAGGGACTGAGGAGAGGAGGACCCCTGATATAGAATTTGAGAACATGACTACTCATTGTCGAAAATGCGTGTTTAGGATTATTAGAGTTTCTGGTCTCCAATTTCTCCATGAAACTGTGAGAGCTGCATTAAATCTGACCTGAGCAGCAGAAGAGAAGTAAACCAGAACTGCCTCGATGTTAAAATGCGAAATAAAATCCAGACTTCCAGCCATGCTTTAGAATAAGCTGTATCAGAGTGAGACAGACAGACAGAGAGAGAGACGGCAGGGAAACAGACGTTAACTCTGACATGCATTCAAAAAGATTTTTGCATAAAGCCGACAATCTTTATATTTTAGCTTGATTGTACACATAGCACTGTTCAGTTCAGTTCAATCGCTCAGTCGTGTCTGACTCTCTGTGACCGCATGAATCGCAGCACGCCAGGCCTCCCTGTCTATCACCAACTCCCGGAGTTCACTCAGACTCATGTCTATCGAGTCCGTGATGCCACCCAGCCATCTCATCCTCGGCCGTCCCCTTCTCCTCCTGCCCCCAATCCCTCCCAGCGTCACAGTCTTTTCCAATGAGTCAACTCGTCTCATGAGGTGGCCAAAGGACTGGAGTTTCAGTTTTAACATCATTGCTTCCAAAGATAGCACTGTTACATATCATTAAGTATGAGGCTAAAAATAAGAAACTTTTAAAAACATTTATTTTATTTTCATTGTGCTGAGTCAGTAGTTGAGGTAGCTGGACTCCATCGTTGTAAACTTAGCTGCTCCAACACATGTGGGATGTTCCTGGGGCCAGGAATCAAGCCCACATCTCCTGCACTGGCAGGCAGATTCTTTACCACTGAGTCACCAGGGTAGCTTTAAAACCATGAAACTTAGAGAAAAAAAAAAATCACATGTCACACCGAAATAAGAAGAGGCAGTTAAAAATATATAGCCTAACTTTAAAATAGAGAACCAACAAGGAGCGACTGTAAAAAAAAAAATTTTTTTTAGTTAAAAAAAAGGGAGCCTAGGATCAACTGACTTTTTCTTTAAAATGCATGTTCTAAGTGTTAGCATCAGACCGGTGAATTTCCCCATTTAAATTCAATAATTGCACGCTCTCCTCAGTACTTTGAGAGATTTAACAAATGTGATCAAGACACGCAGTTTTTCAAAGATGCAAATGTTCCCAGAGCTCATTTGCTTCAATTCTGTTTCTCTCCTTAAATAAAGCAAGCACAGCCTGTCATTTGATAATAATTGATTGGAAATTATTTCTAACAGATTTAGATTTTCCTTACTGGAACATTTTAATTGAGCTCAAATCAGGTACTAAGATAACATAGAAAATATTCTGGTTCTCGTTACAAACAGTTCAGTTCAGTCTGTCTGTCGTGTCCGACTCTTTGCGACCCCAGGGACTGCAGCACGCCAGGTTTCCCTGTCCATCATCAACTCCCGGGGTTTACTCAAACTCATGTTCATCGAGTCAGTGAGGCCATCTAATCATCTCACCCTGTCTCGTCCCCGTCTCCTCCTGCCCTCAATTTTTCCCAGCATCAGGGTCTTTTCCAATGAGTCAGCTCTTCGCATCAGGTGGCCAAAGTATTGGAGCTTCAGTTTCAGCATCAGTCCTTCCAATGAACACTCAGGACTGATCTTTAGGATGGACTGGTTGGATCTCCTTGCAGTCCAAGGGACTCTCAAGAGTCTTCTCCAGCCCCACAGTTCAAAAGCATTAATTCTTTGGTGCTCAGCTTTCTTTATGGTCCAATTCTCACATCCATACACAACTACTGGAAAAACCATAGCCTTGACTAGATGGACCTTTGTTGGCAAAGTAAAGTCTCTGCTTTTTTAATATGCTGTCTAGGTTGGTCATAGCTTTTCTTCCAAAGAGAAAATATAATAAAATATATAATTAGAATAATACATACTAATAGAAAAAGCAAGATTCAGGTTTAAGTCACTGATGTAACTCTTTATGTGGACATACCTAGTATGCAGGGAAGCATAGATACACTTACTACAGTTTAATTGTGTGTTAAATTAAAATTAAAATACCATAGATGCTCCTTTTCTGACATACAAAAAGCAAATGCCATTCTCAACTCTGTTAACCTGTGGACATGCTACCTGGAATCTATGTGCACTTAATTTTCGACCCCATGGACTGGAGCACCCCAGGCTTCCCTGTCCGTCATCAACGCCCAGAATTTACTCAAACTCACGTTCATCGCGTTTGCATCTCATGCTCAGAGATACAAGAATAAAGAATTAAACACATTGATTTCCACCTCATCTAAACAGAAATAGTCAGAGATGTAGAAAACACACTTACAGTTACCAGGTCATACGGGGTGGAAGGGATAAATTCAGAGATTGTGATTGACATACATACACTGTACATGCTAAGCCACTTCAGTCGTGTCCGACTCTTTGCGACCTCATGGATTGTAGCAGCCCTCCAGGCTCCACTGTCCATGGGATTCTCCAGGCAAGATTAATGGAGTGGGTGGCCATTTCTTTCTTCAGGGGATCTTTCCAACCCAGGGATCGAGCCCTTGGTCTCCCGAACTGCAGGCAAAGACTTCACCATGTGAGCCAGCAGGGAAACACTTAATCACCTCTACTCCAATAAAAACAGACAAACAGAAAGATTGTCACTTCCCAGCTTCACTCCCCGAACCCATCACAGCCTCTCCCATGAGTGAGCCAAACCAGAGAACAATAAGAAAACTTTCTCATTTTGTAACGTCACAATATACGATGTGCAGACTGCTGTGCAGATGACACCACCCTCATGGCAGAAAGTGAGGAGGAGCCTCTTGATGAAAGTGAAAGAGGAGAGTGAAGACGTTGGCTTCAAGCTCAACATTCAGAAAACGAAGATCATGGCATCTGGTCCCATTACGTCATGGGAAATAGATGGAGAAACAGTGGAAACAGTGTCAGAGTTTATTTGGGGGATCCAAAATCACTGCAGATGGTGACTGCAGCCATGAAATTAAAAGACGCTTACTCCTTGGAAGGAAAATGATGATCAACCTAGATAGCATATTGAAAAACAGAGACATTACTTTGCCAACAAAGGTCTGTCTAGTTAAGGCTATGGTTTTTCCAGTGGTCATGTACGGATGTGAGAGTTGGACTGTGAAGAAGGCTGAGCACTGAAGAATTGATGCTTTTGAACTGTGGTGTTGGAGAAGACTCTTGAGAGTCCCTTGGACTGTAAGGAGATCCAACCAGTCCATGCTGAAGGAGATCAGCCCTGGGATTTCTTTGGAAGGACTGAAGCTAAAGCTGAAACTCCAGTACTTTGGCCACCTCATGCAAAGAGTTGACTCACTGGAAAAGACTCTGATGCTGGGAGGGGTTGGGGGCAGGAGGAGAAGGAGACAACAGAGGATGAGATGGCTGGATGGCATCACGGACTCGATTGACTTGAGTCTGAATGAATTCCAGGAGTTGGTGATGGACAGGGAGGCCTGGCGTGCTGTGATTCGTGGGGTCACAAAGAGTCAGACACGACTGAGCGACTGAACTGAACTGATATGCTCAATGAGAAAACCTAAAGAATTAGCCCTAGATGTTATTTTGATCGCCTTTCCATGTTACGGGTGTATGTGAAAGCCGCTCGGTCCTGGCAGACTCTTTTGAGAGCCCTTGGACTACCCTGCCAGGGCTCCTCCATCCATGGGATTTCCCAGGCAAAAATGCTGCAGCAGGTTGCCATTCCCTTCGCCGGTAGATCTTCTTGACCCAGGGACCGAACATGCATCTTCTCTGTTTCCTACGTTAGCAGGCAGATTCTTCACCACCTGGGAAGTTCAATTGAGAACAAAGCAGATTATAGATATGAGTTGGAAAATGGATGCAAACTGTATTTGTTTCCACTTTACAGACATAATACTTTAGGATCAGTTTCGATCAATAAATATCTTTCACCATGGAAGAATTTATCCTAAATTTATCCTAAAGCATTACCTCCGTAAAATGGAAACAAAGATAATATCTACAGAAATATGTATGGCTACCTGAAAAAAAGTCTGGAAATCAGTGAATCAAACTCTTTTTATAATTCCAAGCAATTGGGTTTGCATTTTTATTAAATTAAAATAATTCTGAGATTGTGGTTTTCTGCTGCCTATTTTTTAAATCTTATTGTTACGGAGATACTTTATACCTTTTTTGATGAGCTAAATAACAGGAAAACATCTACTTCTGCTTTATTGACGAACTGTGGTGTTGGAGAAGACTCTTGAGAGTGCCTTGGACTGCAAGGCGATCAAACCAGTCCATCCTGAAGAAAATCAGTCCTGAATAGTGGGACGGATGCTGAAGCTGAAACTCCAATACTCTAGCCACCTGATGTAAAGAGCTGACTCATGGGGAAAGGTCCTGATGCTGGGAAAGATTGAGGGCAGGAGGAGAAGGGGACGACAGAGGATGAGATGGCTGGATGGCATCACTGACTCAATGGACACGAGTTTCAGTAAACTCCAGGAGTTGCTGATGGGCAGGGAAGCCTGGTGTGCTGCGGTCCATGGGGTCACCAAGAGTGAACACAACTGAGTGACTGAACTGAACTGAAATAACAGTATCTAGATGAATAGCTTGTTGAATAGAAGCAATTTCTTTTATTTTATTTACAGACGTTGAACCTGTTGGAATAATGTGCTCAGGAGCTTATTTAGTTTTCGAGTTTCAGTAAACTCCAGGAGTTGCTGATGGGCAGGGAAGCCTGGTGTGCTGCGGTCCATGGGGTCACCAAGAGTGAACACAACTGAGTGACTGAACTGAACTGAAAAACAGTATCTAGATGAATAGCTTGTTGAATAGAAGCAATTTCTTTTATTTTATTTACAGACGTTGAACCTGTTGGAATAATGTGCTCAGGAGCTTATTTAGTTTGTATGATTGCGGGATAATAGTCCTTGATAGACCATTACCTAATTTGTAATTTTATGTAGATTTAAACCTTTTTCGATTCATTTTGGCATTCCCATTTCCTGCTGGGTGATGTTTTGATTGATTCTGTTCAACATTGGACTGGTGTTCAGTTTAGATATATTTATTTGCACATATTTCATGAAATACAAATGGAGTCTTTATTTTTTTCCATTTGCTGGGGCTTGTAATAGTACAAAAATTTAGTAACCATCCGGTTTGTCCCACTGTTATTCCGAAACACAGTGCAAATTATTTTTTGAGTATAACAGTATGTTCTTCAAATCTCATAAAAGGGATCTTTTTCTTACAATTTCACAAGGTAGTCTTCTGAAAAAAAATGAACTGGTGTTGATTGAAAGAAATGATGACTTGTATTTGAAACAGAATCAAACTGAAAAATGACTGTCTTCTGGAACAAATAAGACACAACGGATAGATATTTTAGTGTGATGAAATTTCTTTCCTTGCAACTGTTTTGTAGAATAACATCATTTTTCTCTCACTAAGCACTGAAAGAAGAAAACAAATATATTTTTGAAAGTATTGGTGTCTAGATTCTGCAGTCTGCATTAATTAGTGAGGGGAAGGGCTTGTTAGGAAGTTTGGGGAAGTCATGTATGAACGGCCGTATTTGACATGGATAAACAACAAGGACCTACTTCGTAGGGAACTCTGTTCAGTATCCTGTAAAAGCCTTATGGTTTTCAGGCCAGAAAGGTGGGGGAAAGAGATAGTCAGGGAGTTTGGGATGGACATGTACAAACTGTTGTATTTAACATGAGAAACGAACAAAGACTTGCTGTCCAGCACAGGGAACTCTGCTCAATACTCTGCAATAACCTTATGGTTCCCAGGGGGAAGGATGGGGGAAGGGATAGTTAGGGAGTTTGGGATGGACATGGACCCACTGCTGTATTTAACATGGAGAACCAGCAAGGATCTGTTGCCCAGCACAGGGAACTCTGTTCAATACTCTGTAATAACCTGATGGTCACCAGGGGGAAGGATGGGGGAAGGGATAGTCAGGGAGTCTGGGATGGACATGGACCCACTGCTGTATTTAACATGGAGACCCAGCAAGGACCTGCTGTCCAGCACAGGGAACTCTGCTCAGTGTCACGAGGCAGCTTGGATGGGAGGGGAGTTTGGGGATGGGGAGAATGGATACGTATGTGTATGGATGGCTGAGTCCCTTTGCCGTCTGCCTAAAACCATCACAGCATTGTTAATTGGCTGTATTCTAATGGAAAATAAAATGTTTAAAACTTAGAAAAGAATAAACTTCCTCTGGTGTCGTGGCTGACATTGGAAATAAATAATAACTATCAGAATTAAGCACACTTTAAAAATCCCCTCAAACTGCACTGAACCCCAGATAGAATCATAACGTATTCAAGACTTACACAAAGGGAGCGCGTCCACGCCCTGTGAAGACGTGGACAGTCAGGGGTTTTCTTGCATCGTGGACGTTGATCTTCTTTAAAAATGAACGATCAGAAGGCAGTGACAGCGGTTTCTAAGTAATTATGGGATTACGTTGACAGTCGACGTGCCCGAAAAATGAGTAGGGCAATTGTGATCCCAACAAGCCTTTGAAAAACGGCTCAGCTGTACAACCCAAGAACAATGCTAGGAGGGTGGCACGATGAATTAAAAGTTCGATAGTCCGTCTTCTTTCCCTCTAGACCTCCGGTGGTAACGCGTGTCCAATCTGGGTGACGTGAAAGATTTCTTCATGTAAAAAAAAAAAAAAAAAGAGAGAGAGATCCTGAATTAAATGGGATATTTACAGGGGTCATCGGAACAAAGCCTCCACTGAACGGAATTCTGAGTATTCAAGATACAAAACGAGCCGAGAAGCCGTCTGATTGCCTCATCCCCCAACCACAGTTCCGTCCAATGTATTGCTAATCCACCCAGTCCTGACTGATCCCACTGAAGCAGAATCACATCTGATTTGTATGGAAGGAGAAAGAGAGCGTTCTCCGGGAATGGTCCATGCCTGAATTTTAGCTTAAGAGAGAAAAGAGTGGGGCGTGGAGAACCACCCAGAATTTTACCACCTGCTTCCTCCCACCTCTCATGACTCCAAGATTTCCCTTGCTCCTTATCTCATCCTCACTAGATTTCATGACGTCCAGACATGTAAGGAAACATCTTGGAAACATGTAAGGAAACAACATCCCTGCGAATTTCAGAGCTTCTACGACCATTAACATTCTCTATCAATAATATTGCCTCTTCTTGTCGTTATTAATTTCCCACTTGCCTTCAATCTGGGCTTCCCTGGTAGCTCACTTGGGGAAAATTTCACCTGCACTGCAGGAGACCCAGGTTCAGTCTCTGGGTCGGGAAGATCCCCTGGAGGAGGGCATGGAAACCCACTCCAGTATTCTTGCGTGGAGCAACCCAAGGACAGAGGAGCCTGGTGGGCTACAGTTTGTGGGGTCACAAAGAGCTGCTGCTGCTAAGTCGCTTCAGTCATGTCTGACTCTGTGTGACCCCATAGACGGCAGCCCACCAGACTCCCTCGTTCCTGGGATCCTCCAGGCAAGAACACTGGAGTGGGTTGCCATTTCCTTCTGCAATGCATGAAAGTGAAAAATGAAAGTGAAGTCCCTCAGTCGTGTCTGACTCTTCGGGACCCTGTGGACTGCAGCCCCCCAGGCTCCTCCGTCCATGAGATTTTCCAGGCAAGAGCACTGGAGTGGGGCGCCATCGCCTTCTCCACACCAAGAGCTGGACACGGCTAACACGACTTAGCACTATCTCAGTCTGCCTTACAAGTTCTGATGAAGGTTTTAATCCTTTGTATCCATCACAGGTTAGCAGACATTTGGTCCTCTGCACAATGTCCATGACGTGTGTTTGCTTACTGGCACAGAGCTGATTAACAATGTTGTTTGTGTCAGCTACACAGTACAGTGAGTCAGTTATTCAGAGGCATATATGTATCAGTTATTCACACACACATATATATGACTGATTCACTCTGCTGTATGTATGTATATACACATATCTCCTTTTTTTTTTTTCAGAGTCCTTTCCCATGTGGGCCATTACAGAGCACTGAAGCAAGGTTCCCTGTGCTGTATAGCAGGTCCTTCTTAGCTGCCTGTTTTATTTACAGGAACATACATGTCTCAATCCCTGCCTTCCAATTTGCTCCTCCACTCACTGCCCCCACCCCCGCAACCGTAAGTTCCTTCTCCTAAGTCTGGGACTATTTCTGTTTAGTCAATAAAGTCACTTGTACCCTTTTTAAAGATCCTACGTGAAAGCGAAGGCATGTGATATTTTGTCTTTATCTGTCTTGCTTCACTTAGCGTGACACTGTCTAGGTCTGTCCATGTTGGTGCAAATGGCATTCAGTTCAATCGCTCCGACGTGTCCGACTCTTTGCGACCCCGTGGACTGCAGCACACCAGGCTTCCCTGTCCATCACCAGCTCCCGGAGCTTCTTCAGACTCCTGTCTGTCAAGTCAGTGATGCCATGCAGCCATCTCATCCTCTGTCGTCCCCTTCTCCTCCTGCCGTGAATCTTTCCCAGCCTCAGGATCTTCTCCGGTGAGTCCTCTCCAATGAGTCAAAATAATATAAGTGGCATTATGGTGTTCTTTTTTGTGGCTGAGTAGTATTCCATTGGGATCTTTCCCGGCGGCTCAGGTGGTAAAGAACCCGCCTTCACGACGGAACGAGGCACACTCTCCCTGTTCATAGCTGCTTCGCCCTGTTTCGTTGGTTACTGCTGTGCCGCAAAGCAAATCCGCTACGTGTGTGTCAGTCACTCAGTCACGACTCTGTGACCCACGGACTGTGGCCCACCAGGCTCCCCTGTCCATGGGAATTTCCAGGCAAGAATACTAGAGGGGGTAGCCATTGCCTTCTCCAGGGGAGCTTCCCAGCCCAGGGATCGAACCTGCCTCTCCTGCATTGTGGGAAGATTCTTTACCACTGAGCCACCATGGATCAGCTATAGGGATACGTATGTCCCCTCTTTTCTTTGATTTTCTTCCCATTTAGGTGACCTCAGAGCCCTGACCAGCATTCCCTGTGCTTTGCAGAAGGTTCCCATTACTCATCTGTTTCAAACAGACTATCAGTAGTGAGCTGTGTCAATTCCAATTTCTGGATTCCTCCCACCTCACCCCCTTCTGTGGGCTTTGGTTTCCTTCTCCTGCCTCTCCCTTATTCCTTACCTAGAAGAGTCCTCGCGCCATGGCTTTCTACATCCTGTCCAAGGTTTCCTTGGAAACCGAGCCAGTGTCGGTCTGCACTGGCTCCCCTCCATCCTCATCAACCCAGCTTTCTGCCCGTTTGTCCTCTGCTCTTTTCTCTTAGCTGACCCCATGGGCTCAGAAGATTTTGCACACCTCAGATATTTATCTCCCGAAATTGCAAATAGGTTTTCACCCCTATGTTCACCTGCAATTTAATTTTTGAGAGGTCCTCAGGTGACGATCCAACGAGTCCATTCTGAAGGAGATCAGCCCTGGGATTTCTTTGGAAGGAATGATGCTAAAGCTGAAACTCCAGTACTTTGGCCACTTCATGCGAAGAGTTGACTCACTGGAAAAGACTCTGATGCTGGGAGGGATTGGGGGCAGGAGGAGAAGGGGACGACAGAGGATGAGATGGCTGAATGGCATCACGGACTCGATGGACGTGAGTCTGAGTGAACTCCGGGAGTTGGTGGTATACATACAGGGAGGCCTGGCGTGCTGCGATTCATGGGGTCACAGAGAGTCGGACACGACTGAGCGACTGAACTGAACTGGACTGGACTGAACAGGTGACGATGACCTGAAACTGAACCGGCCGTGCAGATTCTTCAAAGCAAGGGCACATTCATCTCTCACCCTCCTCTTGTTCGGCATCTGCAGCTAGAAGTATCTATCATTCCTTGTGAATAAGCATTCTCTTGCCAGAGCCAGAGACCATTTTTTTCCCCTTGTTTTTAAGGTGAAAAAAAAAAAAAAATCTCTTCCTTGGGTCCTGTTCTCTGCCTTCAGTTCAACCACTTTCGCACATTCTCCGATACTTTAGGATAAAGAACTGGAAGATTTGTTTTGAAAATTTGACAAAGGAACACATAAGACGTAAGAATAACGTCGTCTCAACGAAATGTTACAACGTAACCAAAGTCCATGTGTCCCTTCCCTGAGTCAACATGTGTACGCATACAAGTGAGAAAGAAATCTAGGAAATGGGTAAGTCCAGTGGTCTCTCGCGACTCGTCTCAGGGGACACGACACGTCATTCTAGCGGACTCCACAGACGAAATATATTTATCACCACACATATACAGTTGGGGTCGGAGGGTTAAATACAAGGGGGAGGGAATGGGGGAAACCATTGGTATTACGTCAAAGTTGTAGATATTGAAGTAAAGACAAAATAAGTAGTATCCGAATAAATAAATAAAATAAACCGTCGAGAACCGGAATTGACGTCGAGAGCCCTAGAAAATAGAAGCAAAACTACAAGTTCTAGAAATCGACACCGTACACCCTCGGTCGAGGGTCTGGTCCTTAGGTTGGACATGGGTCACGTAACTTTTGCATCTCAGAACTGGTGGCTGGTGGTCTATTCAGGGACTAACACATTTATTCAAATAAACATAGGAAAAAAAAATTCTAGGGTGGGAGTCACTTCACAGACTGAATGAGATAAGTCTTACTGTTGGAGATCCAGTGACGTCTACCGTAAGAAGATCCTACGATAATTTAGAATGCGACAACAAGTCATTGGTTCGGTACAAACCGAGACACGTTGGGGTACCTGACGTCGTGTGGTCCGTTTCCTGTCCTTCACCATCTCCCGGATTTTGCTCAAACTCATTTCCAATGAATCTGTAATGCCATCCAACCGTCTCATCCTCTGTCGTCCCCTTCTCCTCCCACCTTCAATCCTTCCCAGCATCAGGGTCTTTTCCAATGAGTCAGCTCTTCCCATCAGGTGGCCAAAGGATTGGAGTTTCAGCTTGAGCATCAGTCCTTCCAATGAATATTCAGGACTGATTTCCTTTAGGATGGACTGGTTGGATCCCCTTGCAGTCCAAGGGACTCTCAAGAGTCTTCTCCAACATCACAGTTCAAAAGCATCAATTCTTCAGTGCTCAGCCTTCTATATGGTCCAACTCTCATATCCATACATGACCACAGGAAAAACCATAGCTCTGACTAGATGGATCTTTGTAGCCCAAGTGTTGTCTCTGCTTTTTAATACACTGTCTAGGTTTAGTGACGAAAGGTGGATCAAACAATAAGGATGGAATTACTGAAACCTGGTGCAAAGCTACCTTTCGCTTTGTAACACTTTTAAATCACAACCAGGAATCCTGGGAATGAACATGAGTGGATCACTCATTCAAAAATAGCTACAAGGAGGATGAGGTGGGGAGATGGGTTTTATCCCTGGGGCAAATCTGCTCAGCCTCCAAGCAGGTCAGCCTCAACTGAGGGGAGGGGGTAGGGGGAAGGGAAGTCCCTCCCGCATTCTCCCCATTCCCTCCAGGAAGTGCTGGAAGCTTTGATAAACCCGAGGGGAAAAGCTTGCCTCTTGACAGGAGCAGCCTGCCTACCCAGCATCTCAGAAACTCAACTTTGAACATCCCCACCAGGCATGTGTATTTAAACATCTTGATCTGCCTTTTTTACATTTTGCATGCACAGCACTGATTTCATTTTTTAAAGGAAAAAAAAAAAGGAAGAAGACTTTGCAAAGAAGTCTTTCTAGCTCTCATTCAAAAGATCCAAGGAAGACCAGCCCTCACCAATCACCCCCGGGAGGCGAGGTCTCCCAGCCTTGCCCCACATCACAAGCTGAGTTTTACTAACAACCTGCAGCTCTGGTGGGCACCAGCTGTCCCCCGCCTGGCACACAACTGCAGGCAGCCCCCGTTTTAATTTAATAAGATGTCTTTTGTTACAAAACCAGCACTGCCAGTTCCCCAGCTGGGAGCTCCACTCAAGTGGAAAACAGGCCTGGGAGCTGGCTCGCTTTTTCTCCCCCACCCGGAGATCCGACCAGTCCATCCTAAAGGAAATCAGTTCTGAATATTCATTGGAAGGACTGATGCTCAAGCTGAAACTCCAATCCTTTGGCCACCTGATGCGAAGAGCTGACTCCTTGGAAAAGATTGAAGGCGGGAGGAGAAGGGATGAGATGGTTGGATGGCATCACCCACTCAATGGACGTGAGTCTGAGCAAACTCGGGGAGTTGGTGATGGACAGGGAGGCCTGGTGTGCTGCAGTCCACGGGTTGCCAAGAGTCGGACACGACTGAGTGACTCAGCTGAACTGGAGTGATTTTCAGGGCTTGCTTCAGACTGAACAGCCTCTTCCTAATTTATTTCCTTCACAAACCTGTTGGATCCTCGCCCTGCCAAAGGAGCTCCGGGAGCCCAGTGCTGTGAATGGCGTCTCTCTTCAAAGGTCTGCCCAAAGCACCCTCATCCTATGCCATCATTTCCGTATCCCTAGTCGCAGCTCCTGAGCGGCGGGAGAGGCTCAGACAAGCTTCGGGCTTCTCCCCCTCGCCCCCCACCACTCTCTGCAGTGTTGCCGGAGGCTCAGCTGCCTGTGTTTCCTAAAGATGTCACTTATCTTTCAATTTGGTCCAGACGGGCGGTGAGCTGGGAGACCGCACAGTTGGGGCAGGCAGCGGGCAGGGATGGGGCGTTGTGCCCAAAGCCAGTGGGCTCAGTTAGTGACCCAAGCCCAATATGTAACTTTGCACCAGTGACGGGGCCCTCTCCCACGGGCACTTCCGAGGAATCTATAAATCTTTTTACGTAATGATGGTGCCTTTGGTTGCCCTGTGTATGCGTGCTAAGTTTCTTGAGTCGTGTCTGACTCTTGGCGAACCTATGGAGTACTCGGCTTCGATGATCGCTCAGTTGGTAAAGAGTCCGCCTGCGATGCAGGAGAACCCGGTTCAATTCCTGGGTCCGGAAGCTCCGCTGAAGACCGGATAGGCTACTCTCTCCAGTATTATTGGGCCTCCCTGGTGGCTCAGCTGGTGAAGAATCTGCCCACAATGCGGGGAGTCCTGGGTTTGATCCCTAGGTTGGATCCCCTGGAAAGGGAGCTGG
>SJYC01074945.1:0-19343 GCA_006408675.1 Madoqua kirkii | reverse complement strand
GGAAGCTCCGCTGAAGACCGGATAGGCTACTCTCTCCAGTATTATTGGGCCTCCCTGGTGGCTCAGCTGGTGAAGAATCTGCCCACAATGCGGGGAGTCCTGGGTTTGATCCCTAGGTTGGATCCCCTGGAGAAGGGAGCTGGCTACCCACTCCAGTATTCTGGCCTGGAGAATTCCATCCACTGTGCAGCCCTTGGGGTTCACAAAGAGTCAGACAGGACTGAGCAAATTTCACACATTCATATTGGACTGTAGTCCGCCAGGCTCCTCTGTCCTCGGGATTCTGCAGGCAAGAATACTGGAGTGGGTTGCCATTGCCCCCTCCAGGGGATCTATTCCTGATGCAGGGATGGAACCCAGGTCTCTTAGGTGGTCTGCATCAACAAGCAGGTTTTTTACCGCTGGTGCCCCCTGGGAAGCCCTCCCGCCTTTTCTTAGGGGAAGCTGTGAATGCCTCAGGACAGGAAACCCGAATCCTTTTTGGCACCAGAGACTGGTTTCCTGGAAGACAATTCTTCCATGGATGGAGCCAGCGGGGAGATGGGTTTCGGATGATTCAAGGGCACTACATTTATCATGCACTCGATTTATGTGATTATTGCATCAGCATTAGATCCCAGGGAAGGGGACCTCTTCTGTAAGGCAGTAAACCACCCATTTTTCTGGCCTGGCTTGGCTTGATAAGTATTTGAACTTCACAGCTCCTTAAACAATGGGGAAGTTTTCAAGATAGGCAAGTGAAAGATAAGTTAATTAGGACTGAATACAATCCAATAAATTTCACAGTTTCTCCTTTTAAATAGAAAATTCTGACATTGGTGATCCAGTGGGTAAGATTCTGTCCTTCCACTGCAGGGGGACGCGGGTCCAAATCCCTGGCCGGGGATTAAAAAACAAAAACAAACAATTTTTGGAGTTTCTCCTTTTACAAAGAAAATTTTGATTTGAAACTAATGGCAATGTTCTTTGAAAAAACAACAAATCTCCTGGATTCCGCCTTCTGAGTCTTTTCTCCATCCTTCATTTAAAGACTCGGTGGCCTCATTGGATGCGGTAGGAGGCTTGAAAGAAAAATGTTCCGTATCCTTTGTGACATATTGGACTGGATGCATGGTGGTGAAATGAGGTCCCGTTTAAATTTATTACGGGCCAGCTCTCCTGTGGGCCTTCCCTGGGGGCTGCATGGCAGAGAATCTGCCTGCGGTGTAGGAGACATGAGTTCACGGGCAAAGGACTGGAGTTTCAGCTACAGCTTCAGTCCCTCCAATGAACACTCAGGACTGATCTCCTTTAGGATGGACTGGATGGATCTCCTTGCAGTCCAAGGGACTCTCAAGAGTCTTCTCCAACACCGCAGTCCAAAAGCATCAATTCTTCGGGGCTCAGCTTTCTTTACAGTCCAACTTTCACATCCATATGTGACTACTGGAAAATCCACGAGGATTTTGGGTATGCCTAACAACATAACCTTGATCAAAAAAAACTAATATCTTTAATTCTCCATTTTCTGTGAACTCAAAATAATAACATGAATTTCAGCACACTTTGGTCAATTGTAAGTGACCAAATATGGAAGGATATTTTTTACACAAATAGTAGGCACTCAACACCAGCTAATTTCATGGAAATTTGATTTTTTTCCCTATGCATATTTCTAGAGCCTTTAAATATTATATGGAAATTCACTTTGTCATCTTACATTATTTCTAGCAGATTTTTTTTCCTTCAAAATTTTGTGTTTCTCTAGATTAACAGGAAGATTTATGCTGGAATTTAATTATGGCTGCTAAAAACTTAATTATTAATAGAGTTTCAGGGACCTCAGGGCACTTTTTCCTCTCAGTGAACTTGACAAGTATAGAATGTGAGGCCATTAGAAAAATATGCCTGTCGCATTAATAGTCCCACCAGCCAGGAGCCATCTGGACTCCACTCCAGAAACCTTTCCTCCCAAAAAATCTCTTTAATGGCCCAAGCCTGGAAAACGTCACGAATTTTCCACATATAGGGCTGCACACATGTCGTATTTCTTCCCTTCTGTGTGTCCCAATGACTCGATAAACCTGAAGTTACGAAGTTTGCAATTACACATGACACGTGACAAACACATTTTCTTTTCTGATGCTGCAAATATCTTTTCTCCTTTTCCTTTCCTTCCTCCCTTTTTCCTTCTTCTGTTCTCTCTCAGTTTTTCCTCCTTGATCGCCCCTCTTCCATTTGATTCGAATCACGGAATTTGATTTGCACGTGCATGTAAGAATTCTGGAGAAGGAAACGGCAGTCCACTCCAGGGTTCTTGAGGAGCTTGGGGGACTACAGTCCACGGGATCGCAACGAGCTGGGCACGACTGAAGTGAGTGACCACAAGGAACAATTCAAGCTTCTCATCTATAGATTAGGTTGACCTTGTAGAACTTCAGAGGTCAATAAAGCCTTCATTTCCATCTGTCTGAAACTCTTCTTCATGAATCTCAGCCCTGCCTGCATAGAAGAATTACTCAAGGGGCTTTTATAAAATACTGAAGTCTCCGGTGCATTCTTGGAGACTTCTGAGTTAATATTCTGGGTTGGGGCTTTCTCAAATACATGATCTGAAACCCTTCCTTGTTAGTTAATAATGACATGAATAAACAGGAGAGGTAGAGGACGTTGTCGAATCAGCATAAAGCAGTCTTTGATGCTGCTTTGTAAATAAGTCCATGTCCATCGTTTTTTAAGGTTCCACATGTAAGTGTGTCATATAATATTTGGGCTTTTCTGATTCACTTCACTTCATACGATCATCTCTAGCTCCATCCACGTTGCTGCAAAGGACTGTAGCCCACCAGGCTTCTCTGTCCATGCGATTCTCCAGGCAAGAATACTGGAGTGAGTTGCCACGCTCTCCTCCAGGGGATCTTTCCCACCCAGGGATCAAACCCAGGTCTCCAAGTGACGGAAAGAATGTTAAAGATGTGCGACAGAAAATGACAGAAACAACCCTGTCTCCTTCACGTGGCAATGCTGATGTGATGTGGTTATACATCATTTTCCAGCTCATTACTAGCACTCCAGCACTGAGGGAGCCTTGCAGACCTGTGAAAAGTGTCCTGTCCAGGTGAGCATAACAGATGTTCTCACACGGGCATCCCTTGATAAAGCGTGAGTGTCTGATATTTCGTTAAAGACTAGGAACCACGTGGAACCAAGAAACTCATTAAAAAACTTTCTGTCAGTGGTAGCATCCTATTTAAAAAAAACAAACCTGTCAGGGGGTGTTGGGGGAGTTATTTGCAGCCTTGTACCCCACTCCAATACTCTTGCCTGGAAAATCCCATGAACGGGGGAGCCTGGTGGGCTGCAGTCCATGGGGTCGCTGAGGGTCGGACACGACTGAGCGACTTCACTTTCCCTTTTCACTTTCATGCATTGGAGAAGGAAATGGCAACCCACTCCAGTGCTCTTGCCTGGAGAATCCCAGGGACGAGGGAGCCTGGTGGGCTGCTGTCTATGGGGTCGCACAGAGTCGGACGCAACTGAAGCGACTTAGCAGCAGCAGCAGCAAAGTGAAAGAATATGCCATTTCCCCTAACTGTCTTTTGTTTTAATGAATGTATTTTTTATTTTGGGCTCACTGGGTCTTGGCTACCGAGCAAGGGCTTTGTGCCTCTGCAGCGAGCAGGGGCTACTCTCTAGCTGAGTTCTGTCGGCTTCTGATTGGCGCGGCTTCCCTTGCTGCAGAGCGCGGTTTCTAGGACACGTGCGCTCAGGGGTTGCTCCACGCGGCTTAGTTGACCCATGGCACGTGGGATCTTTCTGGACCGGGGACTGAGCCCAAGTCCCCTGCACTGGCAGGTGGATTCTTTTTCTTTCTTTTTTTTTCCTGTTTGGTTTGGAGCGTTTGATTTATTTATTTTTAGGTGGAGGGTGACTGCTTTACAGTATTGAGTTGCTGTCTGCCATACGTCGACATGAATCCGCCACAGGTGTACACATGTTCCCCTCTCTCTTGAACCCCCCTCCCACCCCATCTCACCCCTCTGTGTTGTCACAGAGTCCCTGTTTGAGCTCCCTGAGTCACAGAACAAAGCCCCACTGGGTATCTATTTTATATGTGGCAGTCTACAGATTTCCTCCATACTCTCTCAATTCGTCCCACCCTCTGCTTCCTCCCCTGAAGCAAGCACATCCACAGATCTGTTCTCTGTGTCAGCTTCTGCATTCCTGGCAAGCAGATTCTTAACCACTGGACCTCCAGGGAATTGCCTCCCCTAGCGTTCTTAAATACAACCTGAAGTGAAGCCGCTCAGCCTGTGTCCGACTCTTTGCAATCCCGTGGACTATACAGTCCATGGAATTCTCCAGGCCAGAATACTGGATTGCGTAGCTGTTCCCTTCTCCAGGAGATCTCCCCGATCCAGGAATTGAACCCGGTCTGCTGCATTGCAGGCAGATTCTTTACCAGCTGAGCCACCAGGGAAGCCCAAGAACACTGGAGTGGGTAGCCCTTCCCTTCTTAAGCGGATCTTCCTGACTCAGGAGTCAAATCAGGGTCTCTTGCATTGGAGGCGGATTCTTTACCAGCTGAGGAGAACCTACTTCAGTTTAACCCAGTCACTGAAGACATGAATCACCTCTTTATAGAAACAGCCGGCCTAATCAGCACAAGAAAAGGTGACAAATATAGGGAAAAGCTGCTGCTGCTGAGTCGCTTCAGTCGTGTCCAACTCTGTGGTGAGTGATGTCACTCAGTCGTGTCCGACTCTTTGTGACCCCGTGGACTGTAACCTAACTCTGTGCAACCCCGTAAATGGCAGCCCACCAGGCTCCCCCATCCCTGGGATTCTCCAGGCAAGAACACTGGAGTGGGTTGCCATTTCCTTCTCCAATGCAAGAGAGTGAAAAGGGAAAGTGAAGTCGCTCAGTCGTGTCTGACTCTTAGCGACCCCATGGACTGCAGCCCACCAGGCTCCTCCATCCATGGGAATTTCCAGGCAAGAGTACTGGAGGGTGGTACCGTTGTCTTCTCCGATAGAGAAAAGCAGTATTTTCTAATACTCCCTCCAGCATTCTTGCCTGGAGAATCCCACAGACAAATGACTCCTGCGGGCTACAGTCCATGGGATCGCAAAGAGTTGGACACAGCTGAGTGAGTCACACTTTCACTTTTTACAGGTAATGATCCCCCAAGAAGCTTCCGATGAAACAAGAAGGAAACGCTAGCAATTTGCACCTCATGATAGAACTCATCTTGCGGAAGCAAACGCTCACGGGATCAAACCTCTGGACTCTAGGGTTCATGAGAAAACAAAGGCCGTGGGAGATTCTAAGGGCCTCAAGAATATATAGTCAGATGGCAGAGTTATATGAGGGAAAAAGACCCTTTTCACGCAACAAACACTTTAAAAGAGGAAGATAAAGAGATGGGGTAATGCTGAGCTCTTTGCAACCGAGTGGACCGTAGCCCACCAGCCTCCTCTGTCCATGGGATTCTCCAGGCAAGAAGACTGCAGTGGGTTGTCATGCCCTCCTCCAGGGGATCTTCCCGACCCAGGGATCAAACCTGAGTCTTCTGCACTGACAGGCGGATTCTTTACCACCGACCCACCTGGGAAGAACTTACTCAGTGAATTACGGCAAGATAAAAGTACACGTTTCCGAAAATATCCACCAGCGCTTTTGTTTAATTTCATCAGAATAACTCGCAGCAGCTTTATTTCAGCGAACATATGGCTCCATCGCTCATAGCATCAGCAGCTGGGAACACTGATGGATTTGTAATCTGTTCATATTACACAGTATTCTTTTATGGATGGGACATTTTGGTTTCATGACATTCTCTGTGCACGGGAATGACTCTAGCTTTGCAGATAAATTTTCTTTAAAAAAAAAATGTAAATATCCCCATCCATCTCTTCTTCATCTCTGTTACAGGCTAAGTTGCACCCTAAGTCGCTTCAGCCGTGTCTGACTCTTTGCAACCCCATGGACTGTAGCCCAGCAGGCTCCTCTGTCCATGGGATTCTCCAGGCAAGAATACTGGAGTAGGGTGCCATCCCCTTCTCAAGGGGATCTTCCCAGCCTAGGTATTGAACCCAGATCTACTGTGTTGGCAGGCCAGTCTTTACCACTGAGCCATCTGGGAAACCTTATTTATATATCTATCTGTCCATATGCACAAACGCATGTCAAAATGTCCATACAGAAAGAGACACTTGTGGTGTATAGATTTATATAAATATACATACATATGGCTCAGACGGTAAAGCGTCTGTCTACAGTGCGGCAGACCTGGGTTAGATCCCTGGGTCAGGAAGATCCCCTGGAGAAGGAAATGGCAATCCACTCCAGTACTAGTGCCTGAAAAATCCCGTGGACAGAGGAGCCTGGTGGGCTACAGACCATGGGGTCGCAAAGAGTCAGACACGACTGAGCGACTTCACTCTTCACTCACATATATAAATGTATACCGGAGAAGGCAATGGCCACTCCAGTGTTCTTGCCTGGAGAATCCCAGGGACGGGGGAGCCTGGTGGGCTGCCGTCTATGGGGTTGCACAGAGTCGGACAAGACTGAAGTGACTTAGCAGCAGCAGCAGCAGACATATATATGATATATTTATACAGGAGTACATATTTATGCTAGACTATATATGTTATCGGAGAAGGCAATGGCACCCCACTCCAGTACTCTTGCCTGGAAACTCCCATGGGTGGAGGAGCCTGGTGGGCTGCGGTTCACCGGATCGCTAGGAGTCGGACACGACTGAGCGACTTCACTTTCACTTTTCCCTTTCATGCACTGGAGAAGGCAATGGCAACCCACTCCAGTGTTCTTGCCTAGAGAATCCCAGGGATGGCCGAACCCAATGGGCTGCCATCTGTGGGGTCGCACAGAGTCAGACACGACTAAAGCGACTTAGCAGCAGCAGCAGCATATATGTTATATGTGATATATATAGCAAAATATATATACATATGCAACAACATGTTTATGCTATATATCATATATACTGAAAATATGATATGTGTATATTCTTGTTAATATACTCTAATATATGTTATATATATATATATATATCTTCTCATATATATTATATGTGTTAGAAGTCCAGGACTGCAATCCAAATAAGAATCTACAATTTCTAGAAAAGACTATATTAAGCTGTAATAGCCTTTATGTCCATTTTTAAACATGACTGTAAATAAATCATTTACAGAGTAACATTGTCTTACACCATCGGGAACATCTGAATAGAACTGAAATAGGAGGCAGTGGCAGGAAAAAAAAAAAGAATCACCATTGGTAAATGAGCCAAAACATAAAAAAAAATAACCCAACCCAACAACTGGCATCCATAGCAAAAATTACAAACATCAAATGGCAACACAGGTAGAAGGCTGTGTTTCATATTAGCGTGTGGTTTGCTCCTAGGAAATAAGACAAGGACTGTAACAGTTCATTCTAGGGGCCCTTTAAGCAATGATCTCTCTCATTACCTGGAGGATCAGCTTTAAGAACCAGTATCCCCACCCCCGAACCCCGGGGACTCACCCAGGACAATTATCTACACATCCTCAAAGAGCAGGGATAAAGAAAACAAATGTCGAGGTTTAAATATGGACAAGACTCTCTACCTTTGGGGCCTCGATTCAATAAAGCAAGGGAAAAACTCCAAAGCTGAGGCAAGCAAAATTCTCAAGCTTGTTCATCTGTCTCGTGGACCACTGCTTAATTCATAACTCTTGAAACCAAAAGGACAAGTCTATTTGTCTTCCTCTTCTTCTATCTCCTCTGAAGCAAACCCTGGCCCATCCTGGCAAAGAAGGCAATATTTTGCCTCGGATAAAACACTGACAGCTTAGCACTCTGAGGTGCTGGTTTTAGCATCCCAAAATCCCATGCACACAAGAGGAGAACGCAGCCTGCCTTTGTTCCTGCCTGTGGTTTAGACTAGAATGACGAGAGGACCGTATCGAAAGCTGAACCTTGAATGCCCAGCACCGTCACAGACATGGACTGTTGTATCTATCTGTCCAGCAGCATTGCAAGACAGTATAGTGGCAAGGCAGGTTTTGGTTTCCACAGACGCAGACAAAATCATTTGTTTCTTTCCACGGAGCATAACTTTAAATTGCCTCTGGGTCAAAATATGTCCCAATCATGGTTGTTGCTGAGTCTCTTAGCAACAGAATCTGATTAAACGTTCTGAGCACAAGGTGTTAAAATAGCTTCCAGAATTCGTAGTAAAGACACACAGAAGCTCCCATATTTTGCCGCCTGATGCAAAGAGGTAACTCATTGGTAAAGGCCCTACTGTGAGGAAAGACTGAAGTCAGGAGGAGAAGGAGACCACAGAGGATGAGCTGGCTGGGTGGCATCACCGATTCAATGGACATGAATTTGAGTAAACTCTGGGAGACGGGGAAAGATCGGGAAGCCTGGCCTGCTCCAGGTCGTGGATTCAGAAAGATTTACTGAGTGAAAGCTAACAGCAGTGAATATACAACCAGCCTGGAGAAACAGACGTCCTCAAGTGTGCTTTGCATAACCACTTACATCCAAAGAGCAGGCCGCAAAGGAAATACCCCGCGCTCTGCCGACACACTTGGTTTGCAAATTTCGCAAGCCGGCTTGGGGCTGTCAGTTTCCAAATAACTAAAACGTTATTTTAATGCACAACAGCCAGTGACAGTTGGAGAAGGAAATGGCAACCCACTCCAGCATTCTTGCCTGGAGAATCCCCGGGACCGAAGAGGGCTGGTAGGCTGCCATCTATGGGGTCGCACAGAGCCGGACACGACTGAAGCGACTTAGCAGCAGCATCGGCATACAGACAGACTCGCCACACTTTCTTTACCCATCCCTCTGCTGATGGGCACTCGGGCACTCACAGCTTGCAGCTTATAAATAATGCTCCCAGGAGGGCGCATGTTATCTTTTCTAATTAGACTTAGTCTTTCTTTTTCTCGGAATACATAGCCAGAGGTGGAGACCTGCGTTCACTCCCTGGGCCGGGAAGATCCCCTAGAGGAGGGAATGGCAGCCCACTCCAGTACTCTTCCCTGGAGAATCCCATGGACAGAGGAGCCTGGCGGGCTACAGTCCATGGGGTCCCAAAGAGTCGGACACAGCTGAAACGACTTAGCACCCATGTAAACACTCCATCCTTATGAAGACCTTTGCATTTTTTGCTTTGTCAGCATTACTGGGTTCTGTCTTCAGTGGATTTACAGTTTCAGAGCATTGACACGTCTGGTTTATTTTTCTTGAAATTGAAGGCCACGGTTTGTAATACATCCCATTTCCTTGGCCTGTAGTGGCTTCCTCCTGTTCCCGGGTGGTGGTACTTTTCTTCCTGTGGTCTGATTTTAATCACGTGTCTGGTGACTGCTGGTCTTTTAAGGGGTGCAGCTTGATGAGAACGGGACTTGTTTTGCAAAGCCACAGCCTCCGGTTTGGTCCTGCAGGCTTTGCAGGTAAGAAGGAATAAGTCACCACACAGAAAGGACAGAGGGTTTGAAGGATCAGTTGTAGTTTTGTTGGGTTTGGGACTTGAGAGGATTGCAGGTAATCTGAGTTCCCACTCGTTCAGTTCAGAGTCCTCCAGCCCACGACTGCAAATCTTACTCCCTGGCTTCTGTGCCAAGGTAGATCTGAGCCAAGCAAAGCAAATGTTTGACACCACTGTCCACAGTCCTTGGAGCTGAGATCCATACTCTGTAATCCAGAGGCACAAAAAGGCATAGCACAGTCTCTCTTTGCGTCTTCCCGTGAGAAATTACGGAAGCGGTGGAGAGTCCGCCTTCTGAAGACTGCTTTCAATCAGCTGAGCCTAAATCAAGTCCCAGAGATCCTATTCATGATTATATTCTCCATGAACCAGATAATATAATGCATGATATTCACAGCAGCATTTCTGAAAAGAGCTTCAGGTGGAGTTGATCCACCTCGTCTGCCAAGGACGGCATGGACCCATTCGTTAGGCCAGACCGTGTGCTGTACTGAGGCGCTCGGTTGTGTCCGATTCTCTGCGACCCCGTGGACTGTAACCCACTAGGCTCCTCCGTCCATGGGGATGCTCCAGGCAGGAATACTGGAGCACGTTGCCATGTCCCCCTTGGCAGGATCTTCCCAACCCAGGGATCAAACCCAGGTCTCCCGCATTGTAGGTGGATTATTTACCATCTGAGCCACTAGGGAAGCCCCAGAATACTGGGGTGGGGAGCCTATCCCTTCTCCAGGGTGAAAGGTTAATTTGGACACTATGGGGAAAGCAGAGATGCATGCAAGCGGGTCTCTCTGCTCAAGGCTGAACATGCTGGCAAGCGAGGCGTTCTGCCAAGGAGTCTGGACACGGCCTTGAGTATAATGGTCCATTGTTAATGAGGGAAGATTCCTTGTTGGGTTTGGGACTTGAGAGGATTGCAGGTAATCTGAGTTCCCACTCGTTCAGTTCAGAGTCCTCCAGCCCACGACTGCAAATCTTACTCCCTGGCTTCTGTGCCAAGGTAGATCTGAGCCAAGCAAAGCAAATGTTTGACACCACTGTCCACAGTCCTTGGAGCTGAGATCCATACTCTGTAATCCAGAGGCACAAAAAGGCATAGCACAGTCTCTCTTTGCGTCTTCCCGTGAGAAATTACGGAAGCGGTGGAGAGTCCGCCTTCTGAAGACTGCTTTCAATCAGCTGAGCCTAAATCAAGTCCCAGAGATCCTATTCATGATTATATTCTCCATGAACCAGATAATATAATGCATGATATTCACAGCAGCATTTCTGAAAAGAGCTTCAGGTGGAGTTGATCCACCTCGTCTGCCAAGGACGGCATGGACCCATTCGTTAGGCCAGACCGTGTGCTGTACTGAGGCGCTCGGTTGTGTCCGATTCTCTGCGACCCCGTGGACTGTAACCCACTAGGCTCCTCCGTCCATGGGGATGCTCCAGGCAGGAATACTGGAGCACGTTGCCATGTCCCCCTTGGCAGGATCTTCCCAACCCAGGGATCAAACCCAGGTCTCCCGCATTGTAGGTGGATTATTTACCATCTGAGCCACTAGGGAAGCCCCAGAATACTGGGGTGGGGAGCCTATCCCTTCTCCAGGGTGAAAGGTTAATTTGGACACTATGGGGAAAGCAGAGATGCATGCAAGCGGGTCTCTCTGCTCAAGGCTGAACATGCTGGCAAGCGAGGCGTTCTGCCAAGGAGTCTGGACACGGCCTTGAGTATAATGGTCCATTGTTAATGAGGGAAGATTCCTGTCTTTTTAACTGTAACTGTGTTTGAGAATGAAACCAATGACAATATTTCTCCACCAAGCGAAAGAGCTCACTCAGTCGACAAGTCTAAGTCTTAACGCCGATGGAGTGGAGAAGTCCTGGGCCTAACTCCATGTATTTAGCCCGTAATGATGATGATCACCTGCCTGCCAGGGTGAGGAATTCCTCATGACGTTTTTGAAAGTTTCCCTGCCTGCCAGGGTGAGGAATTCCCCATGATATTTTTGAAAGTTTCCCTACCTGCCAGGGTGAGGAATTCCCCATGCTTTTTCCGAAAGTTCCCCTGCTATGGATTTTAAAATCCCCCCGGGATTACTCACCCTTTTGGTTTTGCTCGAGCCCCACGTTGGGCGCCAGTTGTTGATTACTGGAGATTACAAGCAAAATGACATGTAAGACACAAGACAACGAGACATGGACAAACACACTCTCTGGCCAGAGGGGAAAAACTCTGTGCCCAGTAATGGCAGTTTATTATCTATCTCCCAGAAAGCATTCCAGACCCTATGAATAAGCCTTTTCAGCGTAACACAGGTGCATACATATTATCATACAGCAAGGGGAGTGAAATTTCTGTTTACTGCAAAGTCTATCTAAAGTCTTCTTTCTTCCTTTTATAAAAAGATAGGTGTGTCCCAAAGAACCGTCTCCCTCAAGTCAGAATTCAGATTCATTTTATGCTGAGAGGAGAAGGGATGCGCGTCGCTGTTGCAAACATCTGGGTGCCGGAATCCTTTGTTCTTGCAGCTGACCTTGCGTATTACAGGTCAGGTTGTGCCTGTGAACCTCCAACGAAACTGTTATTGCCTCTTCTGCAACCTTTAATCTCTGTATGACTGCTACACTGTTCTACTCTGAACGTTCAGAACCTTCAGAATGGGCTATTGTGTGTATTTCAGGCGATTAAACAGAAACAGTAAGATCATGTCATCTGATCCCATTGCTTCATGGCAAATAGATGGGGAAAAAGCTGAAATGGTGGCAACATTGCTTATTTTTCTTAATATTTGACAATTTTAATCGTGATGTATCAAAAATAAAATCTGTGAAGAGAAGCAATGGACAAAAGACAACTTAGTAGCAAAAGCGATACAAGACAGCGGTTAAGGGAAAAAATTTAAAGAAAAAAAAAACATTTAACATGGAGTGGGGTTTCCTCTTCCCTGTTATGCTTGGAATATCTGAATGGAGCTGTGTAATATGGGGTGAAAGAAGTCTGGAGCAAAACAACACATATGCCCACAGGCCTGTTTATATGAAATACAATATTTGCACTCCTGGGCATAAAAGCTGAGGAAAGAACAAGGAGGCAGCTGTTAATGAAATTCAGGTTAGAGGTTGCCTCCAGGGCAGATGGAGAGAGTGCTGGGAAGGCTTCCAGTGGCTGGCAGCAAGCCATTTCTTGACACCATGGTGCTTCTGTATTTTCGCCTCCTTCAGAAATACGTTCATTTATTTTTAAGCCATTTTTATGACTTATGCAATGGCCCCCCACTCCAGTACTCTTGCCTGGAAAATCCTATGGACAGAGGAGCCTGGTGGGCTGCAGTCCATGGGGTCGCTAAGAGTCAGGCACAACTGATCGACTTCACCTTCCCTTTTCACTTTCATGCACTGGAGAAGGCAACGGCAACCCACTCCAGTGTTCTTGCCTGGAGAATCCCAGGGACGGGGGATCCCGGTGGGCTTCCGTCTATGGGGTCGCACAGAGTCGGACACGACTGAAGCGACTCAGCAGTAGCAGCAGCAGCATGACATATGTATGCCCTGTCCAAAAAAAAAAAAAAAAGTTTACATAGAAAGGGACAGAAAGATATGAATCGCAGAGATAAATCTTGGTCTGCAAGGGAAACAGAGAACATACATTTTCTTTCTGGGTTCGGCAACACAGAGGGACATGTGGAAGAACTTTGAGGTGGATAGAAAGTGTGATTTCATCATCCCTTACCATCACTAGGATCACTAGGGAACTAGGTTCCTTTTTTTTCCCTCCCCTCATTTGGAAAGCTCTATCACTCCCCACTTCTTAAAGGAGAGTGGGTTGGATTCAGATGGCATTTTGGTCGGTGACTGGGGCCCAGAATTGTGTGGCACCTCCTGTGTCTCTCTAGTCCCTTAACCTGTGCACATAATTAGTATTAAGTAGGCATGATGATGTGTGTGTGCTTACCTTCTCTCCATCTCTCCATCCACTGGCCCATCTATCCATGCCTTCATTCGCTGACCTAATGGTCTAGATACCTAGATAGATGTAGACAGTTGACTGACAAGGAGATAGGTTGATAGAGGGATGGATGGATGAGTGCTTCAGTGGGTGGAAATACAGAGAGGTGATGAGTAGAAGATGGCTACTACATAGATCGTTCAGTCCCTCAGACTTGTCTGACTCTTTTGTGACCCCATGGACTGTAGCCCACCAGGCTCCTCGGTCCATGGGATTTCCCAGGCAAGAATACTGGAGCGGGTTGCCATTTCCTTCTCCAGGGGGTCTTCCCGACCCAGGGATGGAACTCAGATACTGTAGCTGCAGTCTTTACCCACTTGAGCCATTTGGGAAGCCCCAGTAGATAGACAGGTAATACAAGGTAGATAATACGACCCAGAGAGATGATGTGGGGAGGGTAGTGGGAGGGGGCTTCAGGGTTGGGAACTCATGTACACCTGTGGCGGATTCATGTCAATGTATGGCAAAACCAATACAATATTGTAAAAAATAATAATAAAATTAATAATATAATTAATAAAATAAAAATAATAAAATTAAGAATAAATAGAAATAATAAAAATAAAAGAATAAAAAACTAAAAAAATACAAGATATTAACAGAAGGAAAGAGAGAGGATGAAAGGAAGAAAAGGAAAGAAATAGAGAAAGAAAGAAAAAGATAGAGCAGACGTATCAACTCTGAACAAAATATTCTTTTCCTTAGAAAACTTTAGCCTTTAGCTGGATAAATTTTTCTTCCCAGTTCATGACTTGCTGTCACCATCCGAAACCCGTGGAAGCCCCACCTCTCCGGTTTTCCTTTCTTCTGCGGTCGGTTGTTGCTTTGTTATTTTTCTTCCCCCTCCTTCTATTTCCGTAACCCGTCCGTTCTTCTCCAGTTACCTGCCCGGTTTCATCCACCCTGTTGAATTTCACACATGCGTTTTAAAGCTTCTTGCAGTTGCAGGCTGCACCCCCTGCTAGAAGCCTCGTTTCCTCCACCTTTGAGTAACATCCATTCATCTTTCCTGACATCTCAGCTCATCCCTCACCTCAGCAAACCTTCCCATTTCGGTTCCCCCTGCACACCCCTGAGCTCTCTACCATTCTCTGCAAATCCCCTTTTTATTTCCTTAGGGGCACTGAGACATTAAATGTTGATGTTTCCCTTCTCTCATTTAAAGAGCTTTGTTAGGTACTAAGCCTTCAAGCCTCAGGAAACTTTTGTAGCAGAGCAAGAAGAAAGACAACGGGTCAATAAATAAATTGTCCTCCTAATTTGTGTGTTTCTACAATCGTATGAGCAACAGACTGGGAGAAAGGATGGTGTATTTCACAGGGAGTGTGACTGTTCTAAGGGACCCATCCCCTGGGAGAGAGGCCGGTTTCTGATACACACCAGGGCTTCGCAGAGCCTGAAAGAGGAATGGGGGAGCGTGGTCTGAAGGCTGTGTAAGCAAGGTGGGTACCTGTGCCAGCCGTTGCTCAGCCTCACGGGGCTGAATGATCTCTGCTTATTGTTGTTCAGTCACTAAGTCGTGTCCGACTCTTTGTGACCTCATGGACTGCAGCCTGCCAGGCTCCTCTGTCATTCACTATCTCCCAGAGTTTGCTCACAGCCATGTCCATCGAGTCGGTGATGCCATCCAACCATCGCATCCTCTATCGTCCCCTTCTCCTCCTGCCCTCAGTCTTTCCCAGCATCAGGGTCTTTTCCAGTGAGTCAGCTCTTCGCATCAGGTGGCAGAGTATTGGAGCTTCACTTTCAGCATCAGTCCTTGCAATGAACATTCAGGACTGATCTCCTTTAGGATGGACTGGTTGGATCTCCTTGCAGTCCAAGGGACTCTCAAGACTCTTCTCCAACACCACAGTTCAAAAGCATTAATTCTTTGGTGCTCGGCTTTCTTTATGGTCCAACTCTCACATCCATACACCACTACTGGAAAAACCTTAGCATCAGGTGGACAAAGGATTGGAGCTTCATCAGCATCAGTCCTTCTGATGAATGTTCAGGGTTGATGTCCTTTAAGACTGACTGGTTTAAGATTGATTCTCTCGTGAAAAACCATCTACTCTGTATTCAAAATGGAGGTAGACTATCTGATAAGAACTGAAGAACAGCTCAGTCGTGTCCGACGCTTTGCGACCCCATGGACACCAGGCTCCTCCGTCCGGGGGATTTTCTAGGCAAGAGTACTGGAGTGCTTTGCCACTTTCTTCTCCAGGGAATCTTCCCGATCCAGGGACTGAACCCAGGTTTCCCGCATTGTAAACAGATGCTTTACCAGCTGAGCCACCAGGGAAGTCCATGGATGCCACAGTGAACCACAAAGGAACAAATACCAAATCCATGGCAGGTCCCTGGAAAGCATGGACCAGATGGAACGGAACATTCCCTCTGGCTTACTGAAACAGCCCTCAGTGTTCTGAGGTCAGCTGACCTGCAAAACCAAACACTACATTTGCTCTATAATTTAGCCAGGACTAGCAAACTCTGGGGCTTAGCCGCAGCGACTTAGCGACTTAGCAGCAGCAACTTAGCGACTTAGTAGCAGCAGCAAACCCTGGGAGATAGTGAAGGACAAGGCAGCCCGGCGTGCTGCAGTCTATGGGGTGGCAAAGAGTGGGATACGACTTAGTGACTGAACCACAGCAACTAATTGTAGGAGACGTTGTACCCACTGGCATTCATCAACGTTGTCAAACGCTTTCTGTGTAGTGGTGATAAACGGTGTCTTTTCCTTACTCCATGCTTCATGATGACCACATGCTGCTAAGTCACTTCAGTCGTGTCCGACTCTGTGTGACCCCATAGACGGCAGCCCACCAGGCTTCCCCATCCCTAGCCAGGGAGAATCAGGCAGTGGGAGAAGTCTGAGGCCTTCCCAGGTGGCGGTAAAGAGCCCGCCTGCCAGTTCAGGAGACAAAGGAGACGCAGGTTCAATCCCTGGGTGGGGAAGATCCCCTGAAGGAGGGGATGGCGACCCACTCCAGTGTTCTTGCTTGAAGCATCCCACGGACAGAGGAGCCTGGTGGGCTACAGTCCACGGGGTCGCCAAGAGTCAGACACCAAAGAGTCTGACACGACTGAATCAATTCTGCACGCGGGCAGGCAGTCTGAAATCTCACACAGTGGAAATAGAAAACTTCCTGTAAGCTCACTCTTCTCCATGGCAGAGGCTTCATTTATTATGAACATCAGAAGTCAGTATGAGCATCATGGAGGGGCTGAGCATGGAGCTGTACAGAAGTTTGACCTGTCCCCTGAGGTCCTTGTGTTGATAGCTTCCTGGTTCTGTAATTTTTTGTTTGTGTGTTTTTATTAGGCTGCACTGGGTCTTAGCTGTGACATGTGGGACCTAGTTCTTCGACCAGGAATTGAACACGTGCCCCCTGCACTGGGAGCCTGGAGCCTCAGCCACTGACCGTCAGTGAAGCCCAGACACTGTCGTCTGTTTTTTATCTTGACTCAGATGGTAAAGGATTCACCTGCAAAGCAGGAGACGCGGGTTCGATCCCTGGGTCGGGAAGATCCCCTGGAGAAGGAAATGGCAACCCACTCCAGTGTTCTTGCCAGGAGAATCCCATGGATGGGAGCAGCCAGACTCTTTTACAGACTCTGCAAAAGAGTCGGACTCAAGTTGGTAACTAATGCAACAATCCCAGCTTCCCAGGCACTTTAACGGTGTCAAATGCCAACAGATACCAGCTATCTAGTCTTGAAAATTATCTGCAGTTCCCTCCCACAGCCAGTTTGTGTTTATTAATGCTGCTGGAATCTTTAGGCTATAAGTTACTGTCTCTTTTCCCTGGTTCTACCGTAAGCAAGTCACTGTTGACTGGATGCCTTCAACGACAGACGCTTACTTCTCACTCTCTGTCATCATATTGAGCTAAGGGATAATAACTGCCAGAATGTGCCTCCAAGCAACCCCCAGACCCAGTAACCTGACCTGCATTGTGCTCATAGACAAGAATTATAGAGCTAAGATACAGACTTCAAGTAGCAGGACATAAATCCTGGGCTGGGATATCAAAGTAGCTCATCCCAAAGGCAATCAGTCCTGAATAGTCACTGGAAGGACTGATGCTGAAGCTGAAGCTCCAATGTTTTGGCCACCTGATGCAAAGAACTGACTCCTTGGAAAACACCCCAATGCTGGGAAAGATTGAAGGCAGGAGGAGAAGGGGATGACAGAGGATGAGATGGTTGGATGGCATCACCGACTCCATGGACGTGAGTTTCAACAAGTTCTGGGAGTTGGTGAAGGACAGGGAAGTCTGGTGTGTTGCAATCCGTGGAATTTTCCATGCCAGAATACTGGAGTGGGTAGTCTTTCCCTTCTCCAGGTGATCTGCCCAACCCAGGGATTGAACCCAGGTCTCCCATATTGCAAGAGGATTCTTTACCAGCTGAGCCACCAGGGAAGCCCAAGAATCCTGGAGTGGGTAGCCTATCCCTTCTCCAGTGGATCTTCCCAACCCAAGAATTGAACCAGGGTCTCCTGCATTGCAGGCAGATGCTTTACCAACTCAGCTATCAGGGAAAACCTTAGATGATTTAAATAATCAGATCTTTCTACTCTCGTGGCTACATTTCAATCTTTTTTTTTTTTTCCTTTTTTCTCCTACCACCAACTCTAAATTTCAGTGAGCAACAGAAGACTGTAAAAGTTAATTCCCTTCTACATTTTTTCCATTGTAAGATTTTTATTAACTGCCAGAGTTCCTGGACTGAACAAAGGACATTTAGAATTCTCTCATGCATTTCAGTCGGTGAATGCTTCAAGTTAATTCAAAGAAAATCTGCTAGTTTTAGACATGATGGGGAAGGGAGTAAGAAAAAAATTACTTTAATATATGTAGATTTATTTATGTATTTATTTACGTATTTATATATTTTATGTATGTATTTATGCATTTATATATTTATTTACCCTCAAGGGTTTAGCTGCTCTGTGTAATGTGTGATCTTAGTTTCTGGACCAGGGATCGAATCTATGTCCCCTGAACTGCAAGGCAGATTTCCTAAACCACCGAACCACCAGAAAAGTCCCATAAGAAAACTTAAAATCTTTGTAAGCGGGGAGTTTGAGGCTCCCGGCTCTACAACTCTGATTCTGTGCTAATCACAAATGTTAGCACATTTCTAATATACTCATGAGCAATTAAAAGTGAATTTCAAATGAGTTGGTGGGAGTGTGTATAGTAAGGAAATCACTTAGGCCAGGAGCTTAGGAAAAGTCCTACCTATACTTTTCACAGAACGTGCTCTGTACACAGAAAAGAATCAAGAAAGAGAGGAGGTTTAGAAACACAAGTTGTACGTGGAAACTGAAAGACACGGTCCAGTGGTCTCGGGTACTCGACACGTGGGGCTGACTTGAGTCAGGTCACACAGTGTATCACATACCATGTGGGCTCGGCTCTGTCGGACACACTCGTTGGCAAACACACACATACAGTCTTGCATTTTCTTTGAAATAAAGTTGAGTGCCCGTCTTTCATGATACATGTTTGCTGTGATGTCGCAATTCTACTCCAGGTTGTGAAAGAAACCGTATCTCCATCATAGAACTTGTCCCTGGACATTCAGTGATGTTTGTAATAACAGCTAAACTAACGGAATGTTGCAAATGTCCACGGCCGGATGAATAAAAAAAACAAAGGGTGTCCTGTCCATATAATCACAAAATATTACCAGATCATAGAAAGGGATGAGATGGGGTGGTTAGGCAGCTTCACTGACTCAGTGGACATGAGTCTGAGCAAACTCCAGGAGATGGTGAAGGACAGGGAGGCCTGGCGTGCTGCAGTCCATGGGGTCGCAAAGAGTCAGTCACGACTGAGAGACTCACCAACAATAGCAAAGAAT
>SJYC01074942.1:0-13557 GCA_006408675.1 Madoqua kirkii | reverse complement strand
CTGAGCGATCACTCCATTGTGATTATCTTGGTCGTGAAGATCTTTTTTGTAGTTTAGGATAATCATTTAGATTTGGAATTACTAAATCAAGTAAGCATTTTAAATTTTCATATATAGTATCAGATTGCATTCCAAGAAAACTATGTCAATTTACATTCTTACCTACATGATTTTCCTCATTAAGTATATGATAGGTAAAAATGATATCTCTTTGTTATTTCAATTATTTTCTCTTTGCTTAACATTGTAACAGATTTTTTTTCATTTGCCGGTCATTTTCATTTCTACCCACTAACAGAAGTAAGTACACAAACAAAACTGTTGTTATGGTGGTCGTCGTGTTTAGTCACTAAGTCGTGTCCAACTCTTTTGCAATCCTGTGAACTGTAGGCCTCCAGGCTCTTCTGTCCATGGGATTCCCAGGCAAGAATACTAGAGAGGGTTGCCGTTCCTTCTCCAGAGGATCTTTCTGACCCAGGGTTTGAACCTGCGTCTCCTGTGTCTCTTGCTTTGGCAGGTGGATTCTTTACCACTGAAACACCCAGGAAGCCCTTTCCTATTGGGAATGTTCATCTTTTCCTTACTGATTTATGAGACTGGCTTCTATCAATGTACTGGCACTATTAATCCTTGGATGTGTGCTAAGCTACTACAGGTGTGTCTGACTCTGCGACCACGTGGACTACAGCCCACCAGGCTCCTCTGTCCAAGTAATTCTCCAGCCAAGGATACTAGAGTGGGTTGCCATGACCTCCTCAAGGGGATCTTCCCAAGTCAGGGATCAAATCATGTCTCTTACGTCTCCTGCACTGGCAAGTGGGTTCTTTACCACTAGCACCACCTGGAAGCCCATTAATCTTAGTAGGGCACAATTTAACTGAAAATACTTTTCCCAGTTTGTCACTATGTCTGTCAACTTATTTTACAGTGTCTTGTACAATATTTCAAACCCACAATTTGTTTTTAAAATAGTAAAACACAAATATCCCTTGTCATCTAAAGTCATCAGGTTTCTGAAGATCATTTAAGCCAAGAAGTAGTAACAGGGATGAGATTTACCTTGCAACCTGAAACAACTAAAAACTTGAACAGAATATATGAAAGAATCATTTGTCAAGATTCAGGCATCAGGCAACAAAAGACAGTGATCCCTGAAATGCATGAAGCAAACATACAAGCACTAAGACTGCCCCACCGTATTGCCCAGAGAGAATTTTCAGCCCACAGTGCAGGGAGCCATTACCCAGGCAGAGCCCATAAGATTTCAAATCAAGAAATTTGAAAAGAAATTCAAAATAAGAAATAAAATTAAGAAAATAAAACTGGGAACACAGGGAGGCCAAGTTCATTAAAAGTTTGCAGGGCAAAGAATGAGAGAGGTGAGAGCTGTACAGAAAACGAAGTCTCTCTCATCTTCAGCTAAGTATGAATTAAGTCATGTGCAGGAGGAAACAACACAGGTCAAGAAAACACCATCCAAAAGGATTGGTGGAATAATGGTTGATGCTTGCACAGAGCTCAAAATAATTTGGGTTCCTGCTAGTCATAACTCTTGAGGCACTGGAAAAAGTCCTCACAAGAGCTATGCCTCAGTAATGAGGTAAAATTAGCCCTATACAAAAAAGGCTGCTCTGGTCCCACTTAATAAAGCTTAACAGACAGACTTGAAAAGGATTAAATTGCCTTCAGAAAATCTAACTGTATCTCAGGACAAAGTTGAAGAATATTTATAAGAATACAAAAATATCCAGCTCTCAACAATTCACCAATATCTGGCATCTAATCAAAAAGTACCAGGCATGCAAAGAAGCAGAAAAACATAAAACTGAAGTGAAAGGAAAGATCAGTCAATTGAAACTGACTCAAAAATCACATCAGTTATAGAATTAGTAGATAAATGTCGTAAAATAGTGGTTATAATGTAAATTCCATATGTTCAGGAACCTGATAGTAGGAAATATAGACTTTGCAGGTATGGAGTCTCTGTAAAAACTGTTCAGCTCAAATACTGTATTGCAAAAAGCAGCCATAAACAATGGGCTAACAAATAGGCATGGCTGTATCCCAACAAAACTATTTACAAAACAAATCTGCTAGGCCAGATTTGATTTATGAGCTCTTATTTGTCATCCCCTGAGCTAGAAGACTGAACATGTTAACTAGAAACACTGAAGATATATAGAAAAATAATCCAAACCAAACTTGCAGAGATAGAAGCTACAACATCTAAGAAAGAATTAAAGAAAGACTAGTCATTGCAGAAGACTCATGAACTTGAAGACAGAGCAATAAATCTATCCAAAATGAAACAAGGAGAAGGCTAAATAAAAAAATAACCAGAGCATTGGTGAGCTGTGGGGAAACTTCAAGGAGACTAATATACATGTAATTGGAATCCCCAAATGAGGAGAATGGTGGAGGGGGTGGTATATAAATATTTATACAGCTATACAAACCCACACATTCAAGCTTAATAAAACTGAAGCACACAAAAATGAAGAAAACTACACCAAGGCACATCATCATCAGACTGCTTAATGCCAGTAATAAAGCAATTACACAGCTGAATTAGGATAGTGCATATATAGTTGGCAAATTCAGATAGCAAGGTTACCACATAATCCAAATCTATGTAGATCTTAAGTTTCAGACAGCAAGTAGCTGAATGAGAGAGTAAGAGATTTATTCAAAAGTTTATCCAAATCAACCCTGTTCCTATTTTCAGGCAGAATGTTTAGACAGCAAGAGTTCCTGAGGAAGACGATATAATAATGGTTCCCAATGAATTAAGTCTTGTAATGTCTGCATCTTTTTGCATTGTGATATTGCTGCTCAAGAGATTGAGTCTATTTACCTCTTTTATCTGGCTGACCTTGTAATTTGATTTGACCATGAAAATGTGACAAAAGTGAATATGAGTTCTAGAGTATATGCCTCCACAAGCCTCAGAGTTTCTGACTTCACTTTCTCAAGACCCAGACACAACGTAAAGAAGCTTGGGCTGGACAACTGAATAAGACAAAACAGGGCAGAAGTGGTCACAGCCACTAGATAAAAGAAGCCTTGTAAGTGTGTTCAGATGAGACCCAGGAAGAATGACTTAACCAGTCTACAGAATCGTGAGAAATAATAAATCGTTCTTGGTTTAAACTATTAAGTTGAGGGGTGGTTTACTATAGAAAAATAAATTTCAGAAGCAAGCTTTTCTCACTATTACTGTCATGTTTAGAAAGTCCTTGCCACTACGAATTATAAAAATATAAACCTATATTTTCCTTAAGTGTTTTTATACTTGAATATGTACATTTAGCAGTTCAATTTGTTTTGACATATGATACAAAGATAGTATCCAATCTTGATTTTCCAAATAGGTATATGGTCATCCTAGCAACATTTTAATTATTTCCCCTTTCCCATTGATTTGATTGCTACTTATACTATATATTAAATATTGAGGACACCATAATGAGACAAATCCAAAGAAAAATGTTCAAACTCACCCTCAAATTCAGAAGCTATTAAGCCAAATTAGTAGTGTTTGTATAAAAACTTCATATTTTCATTGTAAGTATGTATGTGAAAGTGAAGTTGCTCAGTTGTGCCTGACTCTTTGCGACCCCATGGACAGTAGCCTGCACCAAGCTCCTCCATCCATGGGATTTTCCAGGCAAGAGTACTGGAATGGGTTGCCGTAAGTATGTATATGTATACTTTATTATAAATATCATTTTTCTACTTTTCAATAAGAAAATCAGAAACATGTTTTCCAACACTTTGTCCTGGAAATAGTCTTTTTAAAAAGCTTTTTATATTATATTCATTGTAGTATGAATTTGCCGGTACTAATTAACCTTGGTCTTGTAATATGGTTTCTACATCTCCCTGACTATGTGTTAATCAGATGATCTTAAGTCAGCTCTAATCCAACAACTGAAAATACTTCTTGAAAAGACTTCACTACAATCTACAAATATGAGATAATATTTAAATCTATTTTTTCCACATTACAAAAATATGGGAAAAAACAGACGCTGTTAAATTCCAATTAGGACTTTGTCAATATGCAGGTTTCCTGGGAGTTTCATGGAAGCCACTGAATTGGATCAATATTGGATCAATAAGCCAGCAAATCTGGAAAACTCAGCAGTGGTCACAGGTCTGGAATAGGTCAGTTTTCATTCCAATACCAAAGAAAGGAAATGCCAGAGAATGTTCAAATAATCACACAATTGCACTCATTTCAAATGCTAGCAAGATTATGCTCAAAATCCTTCAAGCTAGGCTTCAGCAGTTCTGCACCAAGCTCCTCCATCCATGGGATTTTCCAGGCAAGAGTACTGGAATGGGTTGCCGTAAGTATGTATATGTATACTTTATTATAAATATCATTTTTCTACTTTTCAATAAGAAAATCAGAAACATGTTTTCCAACACTTTGTCCTGGAAATAGTCTTTTTAAAAAGCTTTTTATATTATATTCATTGTAGTATGAATTTGCCGGTACTAATTAACCTTGGTCTTGTAATATGGTTTCTACATCTCCCTGACTATGTGTTAATCAGATGATCTTAAGTCAGCTCTAATCCAACAACTGAAAATACTTCTTGAAAAGACTTCACTACAATCTACAAATATGAGATAATATTTAAATCTATTTTTTCCACATTACAAAAATATGGGAAAAAACAGACGCTGTTAAATTCCAATTAGGACTTTGTCAATATGCAGGTTTCCTGGGAGTTTCATGGAAGCCACTGAATTGGATCAATATTGGATCAATAAGCCAGCAAATCTGGAAAACTCAGCAGTGGTCACAGGTCTGGAATAGGTCAGTTTTCATTCCAATACCAAAGAAAGGAAATGCCAGAGAATGTTCAAATAATCACACAATTGCACTCATTTCAAATGCTACCAAGATTATGCTCAAAATCCTTCAAGCTAGGCTTCAGCAGTACATGACCTAAAAACTTGCATGTATTTAGAAAAGGCAGAGGAACCAAAGATCAAACTGCCAACATCCATTGGATCACAGAAAAAGCAAGGAATTCCAAAAAAACATCTACTTCTGTGTCATTGACTAGGCTAAAGCCCTTGTATTGATCATGATAAACTGGAAAATTCTTCAAGAGATGGGAATACCAGACCACCTTACCTGCCTCCTGAGAAACCTGTATGCCGGTCAAGAAGCAACAGTTAGAACCGGACATAGAACAACAGACTGGTTCAAATGGGAAAGGAGTATGTCAAGTCTGTATATTGTTACCCTTATTATTTAACTTACATGCAGAGAAAATCATATGAAATATTGGGCTGGATGACTCACAAGCTGGAATCAAGACTGCTGGGAGAAATATCAACAACCTCAGATAGGCAGATGATGCCATTTAATGGCAGAAAGTGAAGAGCAATTAAAGAGCATTTTGATGAGGGTGAAAAAGGAGAGTGAAAAAGTTGGCTTAAAAATCAGCATTCAAAAATGAAGATCATAGCATCCAACCCCATCACTTCATGACAAATAAAATTAGATTTCATTTTCTTTATCAAGACTGCCGGGAGAAATATCAACAACCTCAGATAGGCAGATGATGCCATTTAATGGCAGAAAGTGAAGAGCAATTAAAGAGCATTTTGATGAGGGTGAAAAAGGAGAGTGAAAAAGTTGGCTTAAAAATCAGCATTCAAAAATGAAGATCATAGCATCCAACCCCATCACTTCATGACAAATAAAATTAGATTTCATTTTCTTAGGCTCCAAAATCACTGTGGATGGTGACTTAGCCAGGAAATTAAAAGATGCTTGCTCCTTAAAAAGACATTTGTATTAAAAAGACAGTGTATTAAAAAGAAGAGACATCACTTTTGCTAAAAAATGTCCATATAAACGAAGCTATGGTTTTTCCAGTTGTCATGTATAGATGTGAGAGGTAGACCATAAAGAAAGCTGAGTACTGAAGAACTGATGCTTTTAAACTCTGGTGCTGGAGAAGACTCTTGAGAGTCCGTTGAACAGCAAGGAGATCAAATCAATCAGTCCTAAAGGAAATCAAGCTTGTATATTCATTGGAAGGACTGGTGCTAAAGCTGGAGCTCCAATACTTTGGCCACCTGATACGAACAGCCAACTCACTAGAAAAGACCCTGATCCTGGGAAAGATTGAGGGCAAGAGGAGAAGGCAACAACACAGGATGAGATGGTTGGATGGCATCACTGACTCAATGCACATGAGTTTGAGTAAACTCTGGGAGACAGTGAAGGACAGGGAAGTGTGGCATGCTTCAGTTCATGGGGTTGCAAGGAGTCAGACATGAATTAGCTACTGAACAACAACAACAACAGAATTGGAGGAAAGAAAAAAGGTTAAGAAGGTGGAAATAGCAAAGAAGCTGATTTCTAAATAGAGTCTCTAGAAAAGTTAGCTTGCCCACACCTTACCTCCTCTCCAACAAAGGTCCCATATCACTCCAGTTGATTTGTTTATTGAAATCACATCAATAAGAGATTCACTTCAGTCAAAAAGTATCATCTCTCCAAAATATACAAAAATCTCCAAGATGTTTAAGAGCTTGTCATATATGTGTAATTTGTTCTTTCAATGAATTTTTCTAATAGATTATGGGAATCACCTGCACTGAAGGAGTAGGATTTTTCTAATTATATTAAAAAGCACCTTCATTCTCCCTGATGTTGGCTTTGAAATCTAAAATCATTTTTAATTAAACTTTTAATCTCAAGATAATTCTAAGCACACATGTAAAATAAGCATGTATTATAAGAAATAATACAGAAAGCATATCCTCTACTCAATTTCCCCTAACAGTTACATCTTGCAAAACTACTGTGCAAAATTAAAACAAGGATATTGACATTAATAGAGTTAAGATACAGAACATTTCTATCATAGCAAAGATCCCTCATATTGCCCTCTTACAGCTACAGTCATCTCCTTCTAAAAAAAAAAAAAACCTCAGCTGTTCCATTTGGTTTAGGAACTACCAAGATTTTAATTTCTAATTTCCAAAGCTACTGAATATTTGGCTAATTAATCCTAGCATCTGACAATGAAGGACCAGAAGAAAGAACATAAAGTTTCAAGTATAACATTAAAAGTTCTAGGATAGTAATCCAGCTGCATTTTAATCTCCTGTGGCACAGACTTCAGGAAGCACATGAAACAAAACCTTCAAAAAGAAACCGTTGTAGCTAGTGTCCAAGAATGCTAATGGTCCTTAAGCTTCCCCAGGGCAGTCCATTCCCACAGTGCACCAGGCTGGTCCGTGTGCTGCAGAAGCGATGCTATACTTCCAGGTTAGGTACCAGCATACCACACCTTCCAGCCTGATCATCCTCCCTTTCCCTCTCAGATCACCTGCTCTCAAGAGAAAGTGAGCTCTCATGTCGTGAAGAGTCCTGTGGGGCGGCCACGTGGTAAGGACTGAGGCCTCCACCCAACAGCCATGTGAGTGCCCCACCCTAGGGCAGTGACTCTGAACAAAAGCACCCAGCCAGGCTGTTCCCAGATTCCAGAAACTGTATGATTATGAATGTCTGTTGTTTCAAGCTGCTAAATCTGGGGCAATTTATTACACAGCAGTAGAAAATTCATTCAAAAGATAAACTTTAGAGGTAGGCAGTCACACAGGGCCAAACTACTCTATTTCCTTCAACTCATATACCAAGCAAAATTACATAGCTTGGAGTATCAATATTTTAATTTGGATCAGATCAAACTTAATACTCTGTATGTCAACTCCCAATCAGCGGGCCTAAAACATACTATATAAAAATTGCCCACAAGGCACTGACAAAAGCAACAAAGAACAGCATACTAGCAGTTACCTATTTTTTTAATTTTTTTTTTAATGTGGACTATTTTAAAGTCTTTTGAATTTATTACAATATTGTTTCTACTTTATGTTTTGGCTTTTTGACCACGCAGCATGTGAGATCTTAGCTCCCCAACCAGGGGAGCTGCATTGCAAGGATAAGTCTTAACCACTGGACCACCAAGGAAGTCCCTAACAATTATCAATTAATAGCACCTGTTTCTGCATTGGGTTTCAATTTTTCTAACGGCAAAAACTCAAAGATTTGTCTATAGCAGTAACAGAGAACACCCAGGAAAATGACAAGCACTTGTTTTTTCTTGTTTTGTTTTTAAGCGTAACATAAACATGAAATTGAGACCTGGCTGGCATTCTGTAGTTGCTATGGTAACCACAAGCACCTGCCCTCTTTGACAAGCAGCATGCACATTCTCTTCCATTCTTCCTACTCTCACACCCAAAAGCTCCCATGTCCTCTTGTCTTCTTTGCCCCTCTACTTTTTGGAATATCCAAGAATATGTACATACGCACCCATATTTGTATTCATAGGAACCAAAAAATGAGGAGCAAAAGGAGACAGTTCATGGTCAAGTGTCCAAGACTAGATATACTCAGCTGCTGTTAGTCAGATCAGGGGGTCTGTGTGAGCAGACAGCTAATGCTCAATGAATACCAGTTTCCTTCCTCCTCCTCACCTCTCCGCCAGGCTTCCCGATTTGGTGAGAACAGCTTCATTTTCTCTGGTACTTGCTCAGTTTTCCTTCATTCGGATTCCTCAGCAACTTGCATTCACTTTAGAAAAACATCCAAGGGGCTGTTTGTTGAGAGGTACAGGTAGCCCCTAACTTAGGAGGTAACCTACGATTTCTCAACTTTATGACAGAATAAAAGCAATATATGTTCAGTAGAAACCATTACTTCAAATTTTGAATTTTGATCTTTTTCTGGGCTAGCAATATACAGCAAGATACTCTCTTGTGTGCAACCTATATAGACATATCTCCCCCAAAGATATACAGATGGCCATCCAGCACATGAAAAGATGCTCAACAGGGCTAATTATTAGAGAAATGCAAATCAAAGCTAGTCATCTCACACCAGTCAGAATGGCCATCATTTAAAAGTCTACAAGTAATACAATGCTGGAGAGGGTGTGGAGAAAAGGGAACCCTCTTACACTGTTGGTGGGAATATACATACATTGGTGCAGTCACTATGGAAAACCGTATGGAGGTTCCTTAAAAAGCTAAAAATAGAACTACCATATGACCCAGCAATCCCACTACTGGGCATATATCCAGAGAAAACTAATTCAAAAAGACACAGGCAACCCTATGTCCACAGCAGCACTATTAACCATAGCCAAGACACAGAAACAAGCTAAATGTCCATGGGAAAATGAATGGATAAAGCAGATGTGGCATATATATACAGGGGAATACTACTCTGCCATAAAAAGAATGAAATAACGTCATTTGCAGCAACATGGATGAACCTAGAGATTATCATACTAAGTGAAGTCAGGCATAAAAAGACAAACACATGATGTCAGTTACAGGTGGGATCTTAAAGAATAATACAAATGAACTTATATACAAAATAGAAATTAGACCCATAGACATAGAAAACAAACTTATGGTTACCAAAAGAGAGGGTGAGGAGGAAGGGGAGACAAACTAGGAGGTTGGGATATATATACATATATGCGACTATATATAAAGCAGATAAACAACAAGGTCCTACTGTATCGCATAGTGTACTTACATATCCAATATCTTGCAACAACTTTTAATGGAAAAAATCTGAAGATGAATATATATATATGTATGTATATGTGTGTGTTAGTCACTTAGTTGTGTCCAGCTTTTGCAATCCCATAATCTGTAGCCTACCAGGCTCCTCTGTCCATAGAATTCTTAGGCAAGAATACTGGAGTGCGTAGCCATTCTCTTCTCCATATATGCATGAATATATGTGTATATTTTGTGTGTGTGTGTATATATATATGTATCACTGTGTTGTACACCTGAAACCAACACAACATTGTAAACCAACTACACTGCAATTAAAAAAAAAAAAAAGACCCTCTCCTGTAATGATAGGCCACAGCCCCATTCAACATGGGATCATGAGGATGAACAACTGATACAGGAACAGTCCATACCCTCCAAACCCACAGAGCCAGTCTGCCTTCCACTCTGAGTACAGAATTCAATAGGTTACATGAGATATTCAACACTACAAGACAGGCTTTGTGTTATTTTTTTCCAAATGGAAGCTGAGGAGTATTCTGAGCAGGTCTAAGGTGGACCAGAATAAGCGATGAGGTTCAGAAGTGTATTAAATCTTTGACTTATGATATTTGTAACCTATGATGCGTTTATCAGGACATACCTCACCCTAAGTCAAGGACCATGTGTAATTAGAGCCACTGAAAAGTGGACCTCTTGCTATCACCCTGAGACAAGTTACAGCTCCGGGGACTACTCAGTACTGTCCCTCTAGGTCGTTACACTGTCTCCACATTTAGCTTTCAGAAAAGAGCTCCAATTATGTTTCTAACATCCACAAATCCACTAAGTGGATAAGAATTCAGTAACTGAATGCAAAGAAATATTGTGGGATGGGGTAATGTAGCACAAAGAACTGTCTCAACTGGGTGATTTAAACATTTCCAGCATCTCAAGCCAATCTTGGGCCAAGACAAGAACCTTGAAGAATTAAGGCAAGAAATCAGAACTTTTACGCTTCTTCCACCTTCTATCAAGACTCAATGAAACCCTATTTACAGCCCTAATTCTCTTTTCCTATTTTTAGATGTCCAGTCCTATATCTCCCACCACACACACACACACAAATAAAGTATCTAATTAACTTATCCCTCTACTCGTTTTCACATGAAATCTTGGGAAAGATTCTACTCCTTTGGCATAGTTGGGAAATCTTGCTGATATCTCAGATCAGAATACCCACTGTTTCCAGGGGGAAATAACATGAATAGAAAGGAAGGAAAGACCGAGATGGGGTCAGAAGACAGACTAGCTGTCCCAACTGAAACCACACCGAACATATGTGTGTCCGTGGCCTTTTTCCCACCCCAACAACCATCTACCCCCACTACCACAAACAGCACCTCAAACACTCCTTAGTTTAATACTAACAAGTAGGTCAGCTATTATCACCTTTCCACAGCTGTGGACTCTGCAGCACAGAGAAGGGCAAAGCCCTCCTCAAGATCACACAGCAAACCGAGTTTCTGAATCTGGACCGTCCTGTTCTTCCCAATATTCAATGCTACCTTTCATGCTCAGCCCATATCTGATATTTCAATGATACTGCTCCAGGTTGAAGGACCATTGCCTTAAACTGTTTGAATTCTTACATCGAAAATCTTACTGCCGTGCTTATAACATGAAAAGATACCCTATCCCCTCCGATCATTAGTACCCACTATCCATTCTCAAAACATAATCCTCCCTCCCCACCCCGCCCGCCCCAAATGAGGTTAGGAGACCAGCACAAAGTAGAAAGTTCACTGTTCGAGGGTTGAAACCAAGTCACAGATAACTCCAATGAGAGCAATTAGCCAAGTCTCCCTCACTGGCAATTCTAAATGAGTTCGCCAGACAGGAGAGCTTCTCTCCACAAGAATCACCTGAAAGCAACGAAGTTCATCGTTTCTAGATTTACCTGAAAACGAACAGGGATAGGAGCCTGGGCGCAGCTGTTGCTGCCACTAGCCGTCTGAATCCACCACGGAGGAGCTCCTAGACCTACCGGGGGCGAGGAGCACGGGCAGGTTCAGGTGCGCCCAAGGAGAAGCCGCCCAGCGCCGGCCCCCTCGGGAAGAAGCCAGGGGTAGGGGGCAAACTCCAGCTCATCTCCAACACAGGACCAAACCAAGTCCGCAAAGAGACCACACGACTTCCGAAGGGCGGCCCCGGGTCGGTCCACGGCCAAGTTCCTAACGCACTAACAAGTTTTTGCAACATTCACAGACTCGCCCAGACCACAGCGGCGACTAAGGGCCTGAGGAAGTGGACCATCCTCGGCAGGAGGCCCGCAGGGCAGGAAGTGGAGGCAGAGGCCATTTGAGGGAAAAGGGAAGAAGTGGCAGACTCGGGGGTTGGGGGAGGGGGGAAAGGCGGGGCGCCGCCCCTTTTTCCTCGGCCCCACCGGGTCTGGGAGGACTCCCACCCCAATCCCGGCCCGAGTGGGGCCGCTACAGCCAGGTCGCCCTTGGGCCACAGACCTGCGCAGAACTGGGGGTAAAGGCCACTGGCCCGGGACGCGCACCCGCTCCCCGCGCGCACCCCACTTGGCCTGAGGGGCCCCCCTGGAGCGCGGACACCCTTACCTGGGACCCGTCCCGCGCCGCCTGGCCGTCCGCACCCGCCCGTAGGATTTTTCTAATTATATTAAAAAGCACCTTCATTCTCCCTGATGTTGGCTTTGAAATCTAAAATCATTTTTAATTAAACTTTTAATCTCAAGATAATTCTAAGCACACATGTAAAATAAGCATGTATTATAAGAAATAATACAGAAAGCATATCCTCTACTCAATTTCCCCTAACAGTTACATCTTGCAAAACTACTGTGCAAAATTAAAACAAGGATATTGACATTAATAGAGTTAAGATACAGAACATTTCTATCATAGCAAAGATCCCTCATATTGCCCTCTTACAGCTACAGTCATCTCCTTCCACCCCATCCTTTCCTTAACCCTAGCAGTAAGTTTTTTGTTCTCCAATTTACAATTTTATCACTTTAAGAATGTTAAAAAAGGAAATATACATTATATAACCTTTGAAACTGGTTGTACTCACTCATCATAGTCTTCTAGTGATCCATCCAGATTTCTGTATTAGTACTTTGTTGATTTTTATTGCTGAGTAGTATTCCAGAGTATAGACATAAGTTAATGTAACCATTAATCCATTAAAGGACATCTGGTTTGTTTTAGGTTTTGGTTATTACAAATAAAACTATTATAAAAAATTTGTGTACACTTATATATAAGCACAAATTTTCTCTGGGATATGCCTAGGAGCATAAATGTTATGTTATATGGTAGTTGCATGTTTAACTTTTTCAAGAGACTGTCAAAATTTTTCCAGATCAGTTATACCATTTTACATTCCAACCAGCAACATATGAGTGATTCTATTTTCTCTGCATACTTGGTAGCATTTGGTATTGTAAATGTTTATTAAATTACTAGTATTTAGCCATTTTGATAGGTGTGTAATACTCAATAATATTAAATATCTTTTCATGTGCTTGTCACTTGTTATCCTCTTCAGTGATACTTCATTTCTTTTGCCTATTTTCTACTGGACTCTGTTAAGTTTTGAGAGTTCTTCGTATACTCTCAGTAGTAGCCTTTTGTTGTAAATGTAGTTTACAAATATCTTCTTCCACCCTGTGACTCTTATTTTCATCCTCTTAACTGGGTCTTTTGCAGAGCAAAAGTTTTCAAGTTCAGGGAAGACCAAGTTTTCAATTTTTTAAAAATTCACTGTGCTTTTTGTCTCAAGTCAAATGCTTTCCCTAATCCTAGATCCCAAAGATTCTATCTTATTTTCTTCCTAAAAGCCTTATATGTTTTACATTTTATCTTTAAGTCCATGATCGATTTTGGGTTACTTTTTGTATAAGGTATGAGGTTTATGAGAAATGCTGGGCTGGAAGAAGCACAAGCTGGAATCAAGATTGCCAGGAGAAAT
>SJYC01074938.1:0-11201 GCA_006408675.1 Madoqua kirkii | reverse complement strand
CACACACCCTCCACCCCCAGGTCCTGTCCTCTGCCCTGGCTGCAAAGCCCCGGCACCCCAACTTGACTTGAGTCTCACCTGAATCAGAATTGTGGCGGCAGCTTCTGACTTCACCGGGGATTCCAGCCAGGCCAGGGGCCATGCGGCCAGCAGAGGCAGCTAGGGTGCTGAGCCGGAGGACGGGTGCCTGACGGGCAGCCCCACAGGGGAGAGGACGAGGTTCCTCCCAGGAGCCCGGCGGCGCGGGAGCCCTGCCCCCCAGCCTGGCCCTGGACCTTTCCCTCAAGCCCTATGGTTTCTGCTTCTGCTCAAAACCGGCCAAAGACAGGCTTCTGGTTCTAATTCCTCTGCAAAGGGTCGCACTGCAGAGCCCAGTGAGCCCAGAATCTTAGAGCAGGAAGTGCGGGGAGTCCCCTGAAGCCCGCTCCTGGCCAGTCTTGGTCCTGACTTTCCAGGTGGATGCTGGATTGCGCCCTGCCAGGCCTCCACAGCCCTGAGCGCTGCCCATGTTGTTCTTAACAACGCAAACGAAGTCGTGAAGACCACTTCTCAGTTTCATGTCCCCATTGCTGTATTAGCCAAATGGCACGTGTTCAATCCATTTTTCAAAACCAGTGCAAATGCTGTGACGTGACCCCTGGTGACCTTGCCAGCCTAGAACTGCTCTGGGAGGTGCGTGGCAGGCTTCAGGGGTAGAAACATTTGAGGGAGAGTCCTTGGGAAGCAGAGACGGGCCCTGGGGGCCAAAGCGGGCTCCCACACATGTGCCCCTCGAACGACAGAATGGCTGGAGCCGCAGCCCTTGAGCCCGCCTCACGCCCACGTCACAGAAGGCGGGCCCTGGCGCCATTCTGCAAGCTGCCTCTGTCGTCTGCGAGTGAAGGTTGAGTTCACAGTGCGCTGCTTCATAGCGTGGGGGCTTCTGGGCACACTCAGAAAATCGCCTGAAATAGTGACGGTGGCTCTCTTGCTGGGAGCATGTCCTTCTCGACGGGAGGCAGGTTACGTCCTGGTTTGGGATCAGGGACCCTCCTTCCACCTGTGGCTGCCGGACTGATCCTTTGTGGGGGATGGCCACCCCCTGGCCCTTGGTCCTCTGACAAGACCTGGATGATCCCCATCTACCCTGCAGTTATTACAACCCATCCTGAGTGGGCAGGGGCAGGTCTGCACCGGGGCCGTGTGGAGGCCCGCGGATGGGGCCATTTGCCCTTGCAGGACGCCGCCGGTTCTCAGGACCACGGGGCAGAGGACCACGTGCTGGTGGCTTCAAGAGTCCACACCGTCCAGAGTCAGGGTGTCCGTGGCCGTGCCCCCTGCAACAGCTCCGGGGCCCTTCCTGCCTCCTCCGGCTTCTGGGCCACCAGGCGTCCCTGGGCCCCAGGCTATGTCACGCAACCCAGGCCTCCGTATTCACGGGGCCTCCTCCCCCGTGTCTGTTTCCGCCCTGCATCTTGCACCAGGACATGCGTGGATTTAGGGCCCACACGGGCCGTCTGGGGTGCCCTCCCGTCGAGCCCCCAAGCGTGCCTGCAGAGGCCACCGTCTGAGCTGTCCCCCTGGGAGAGGTGCTAAGCTCACTGGGCACTCTCTGCGGCCCAGCGGCCCCAGCCCGGCGTCCTGGGCACGTTCCGCGTCCCGTGTCTCGACTGCGCCAGCTTGGCTCCAGACCCTGCGCCCCCTCCCCAAGGACCACCTCAGTGGGAGGTGGCTGTGGGCGGGAAGGCATCAGGCTCTTGGGCAGTGCCGAACTCCACATGCTGGGCGTGAACATGGTCCTTATTTTAAATCCCGGAGGACGTCTTGGTTGAAATGCATCCTTGTCCACATGCTTGGAGGCCCACGTGGCTGCGTCTTGGACCGCACAGTCTTCCCCAGGTGGAAAGCCACTCATGGGCCGCGGGCTGTGTCCAGGCCCCACTCGAGTGGCAGTGGGGGCCCGTCCATCTCGCCAGAGGCGGGGGTGGAGCTCAGCTCGGGCAGAGTTGCCGCTCATCGCGGATGAGGCCTCTGCAGCCCAGGGAGCGGGGAGACCCGGCTGGGACTCCTCCGCGGGCAGGCCACTCTGCACGCTCGAGGCCGGTCAGCGCCTGGTGGGGCCCCCTCCCCTGTGGGAGGCGTGTGGGGAGGGTAGACAACCAGCTCCTTGGAGGAACGTTCTCAGGACGGCCCAGCGTGGCGGCTGGGGATGCCCAGACCTGCTCTGTGCCCGTGGGGGCCCTGTCCGCCTGCACATACAGGCCTCCTGGGGTGGACGTCCAGCCAGGGCCTGTCGGGAGCCGGACACTTGCTCCAGATCATGAAGAATCTCACGACGGCAGCAGCAGAGCACTGGACCAGCCCCAGCACCTCCCGGGGTCCTGACTTTCAGGCAGAGCCCCCGGGACTCAGAGGCCGGGTTGTGACCCAGGACGCACAGAGGGTTTGGGGCAAGGCTGGCGCCCACCACCAGCATGTGCTTGATGCTCACCTTGGAGACCCGTACTCTGGCTCAGGTTCACCCTTGCAGTCACAAACCTGGGCATACAGTCTTTGTAAGAAAGCCGTATAAATTTCTCATGGTTTAAGATGATCCCGTAATTTTTATTGCAGTAAGATTTTCAGGACCTGGGACCCGTTATTTACTCTGCTTCTAAGAAAATCTAGCCTGGCTTCAGCTCAGCAAGGAGGCCAGGGGCTTCCCCCTGGGTCTGGGGACCCGCGGCCCAGCCGTCCCTCCCCACCTCTGCTTGAGCGGGACCCGCGGCGCCGGCGCTGAGCTGGCGTTGCTGGGCCCGTGCCTCCACACGGCTGCTGTTCCTGTCGCCCTCTGTGATGCCGCGCCTCCCGGCGTCACCTTTCTGCCCTCCTCCACAGGGTCTCTATGTGGAGGCGTCTGCTCATGCAGCTTGGCGCAGGCTGTGCCCCCTGTGCCCGAGCTCCCGGGACCCTGTCGTCCCTTGGAGCGCTCGCCTCCCCACATGCTTGTCTTCCTGGCCTCTAGCTGGACACATGGCATCCCCTTCTGCCCTCCCTCTCTGCCCACCTTTCTTCCTCTGTCCATCTCCTCCTCTCTGCTGGGTAATTTCTTACAGTTATCTTCCAGTTTAATAAGTCTTTCTTCAACTGTGTTCACTGTTTCATTTACTTTAACAAGTGCATTTATTTCTGAAAATTCTACTTTTATACGTCCTTCTGATCATGCAGAAAGTCCACTTACTGCTTATTCTTTGCAGCTGTCACGTGTTTACATATTTCTGCGCCCTGCCGAGCTCCGCGTCTCTGCTCCAGATCTCGAGTCTGGGCCTGAATCCGCCTTCGACTTCTACTGGTGACGGCGCTTTCTTTTGACCTTTGACCGTGAGCTTGTTTTGATTGATCTTGAACTTTGAAATCTAGAGCTCTCAGAAGCTTAGAATCTCAGCTTTGGCCACTTTATTTCAGTTTCTGCCTCAGCCCCTGACTCTGCCTTGGAATCTTGCATCCAGGCCTGCTTTTGATTTGAGGCCTGGTTTCAAAGAAGCCCACCCTTCTGTGTGCCCACCACGTATCTCCAGGCTCACTTTCTTCCTCAGGTTTCAGCCAGAGGCCTGGAGGGTCACACCTCAGTTCAGGGGTCTCCCCCCAGAGACAGGCTCGGGAACCTGTTCTGGAGGCTCAGACCAGGCCTGGTTCCCACCGGGCTGCAGACCCCAGCACCAGCATGGGGGAGGGTCAGGGTCGGTCGCCAGCCCTCCGCGGAAGCCGCTGCCCAAAAGCCATCTACCAGAACTGATTGCAAGTTCACTGCCGTTAGAATTAACTTTTTTTTTCCTATAAAACCTAATAAAGAGTTCCAAAGAATTTCCTTTAAAAGCTTAAATTCATACAGTTAGAAATATTAATAAGTAAAAACACAGCACCCAGACCGTCTTGAATCTGCCCTCTTTCTGGAATAACATACAGACATGTTTAGAAAACTAGGCGGGTTTTTGAGATACGGCTTCTGGAGCGAGGGAGAGGCGAGTTCAGGAGACTCTTCCACGTGGCCAGAAGCAGTGGGTTTTGGCCCTGTTCCCTCTTGATGCCAGGGGGCGAGACTCTGAAGGTGGGCGGCGGGGCCCAGGTGTCCCCTCGAGGTGGAAGCAAGGCTGGACAGCATGGGCAATGCCAGCCAGAGGGAGGGGCAGCCTGGGGCCTGGGGATGCGCCCTGGCTCTACACGTGGTGAGAAGCCCGGTCCCCGAGCTCGGGGTCCTCCGGCCTCATGATCATGGTGGCGGGGGTGGGGCTGCTGGGCACAGGGGCCTTCATCGGGGTGCAGCCCCCCACCCCTCTGATGACCGGGGTCTCCTCCTCCTCACACTCCTCCTTGATGGCAGCCAGGCTCTCGGGCGCCTGGCCAAACGGCATCACCGCCAGCGTGTGGGGCACCTGCTGGACGTCCAGCTCGCTGTCCAGCCCTCCTGGGATGTTGATGTCCATGGACTCCACAGTCCGGGGCTCCTGGCGGCTGGGGACAGTGTCCTGGTAGAGGCCCGGCAGCGGGGGCGGCGGCGGGAGGGTTTCCGGGACAGACTCCGCAGCTGGGATCCCGGTGGAGAAGGGCCCCTGGACGCGGGACTCGGCTGGTTTGGGTCCCTGGGCTTCTGCAGAGAAAGGAGACGTCCCCGTGAGCACCTCAGGGCAGGGATGGGAGTGGAGCCCGGACACCGCACAGGGCCCCACGCGCAGGCCCGCAGACAGCAGGGACGCGTCGGCAGCAAAGCCCAGGCTCAGCCCTGTGCGCCTCTCCCCGCCCCTCGGCACGTCTGCAAGCTCTCTTTCATTCTTTCTCAAATGTGTTTTGCTCACGCTCAGTCGCGTCCTACTCTTTGTGACCCCGTGGACGGTAGCCCACCAGGCCCTTCTGTCCATGGGATTTTCCAGGCAAGGGTGCTGGAGCAGGTTGCCACCTCCTCCTCCAGGGCGTCTTCCTGATCCAGGATGGGGCCTGGGTCTCCTGCCTCAGCAGCTGGGCCTTTCCCACTGAGCCGCCAGGGAAGCCCCTCAAACGTGTTTGGTGATGAAGAGTTTTCTGTTCTCTTCAGATGTTTTGAACTGTGTCTTATTTCTCTAAGCAAAGTAAACCCCGTAGTCATTCGGTGGTTTCGCCTGCGAGTCCCGAGGCCCTCGGGGCTGTCTCTCCTGTGCTTTCACTGACTCTCACTCAGGACCCTTGTCTCCACGGGGCGCCGGCCACTCGTACAAGGAGCGGCCAGTTTCCCGTGCTCTCTCCGTGTCGACCGCAAGGAAGCAGCATTGCGTGATGAAGGGCGCGTCTCAGAGGGTCACCCCCTTTCACAAAGTCAGGGTCGGCCGGAGTCCAAGAGTCCGCAGCGCTTCTGCTCCCTTCCCCTCCCCCCAAGGGCTTAGGCCGGGGCTGGAGCGCGGGGGGCCCTTGTTCACCTCTGCACCCGGGGGTCCCAGTTTTATGGGATATCTTAACCCATAACGTCAAGTCAGCCCTGGACTTGGCCCTCTGTGTCTGCCTCCTGCACGTCTGTGAAGGTTAAGCTCATTGGGCTGGTGCCCCGGGCGTCTCTCTGGGCATCTCTCTGCTTCAGTCCCCGCCCGAGACTCCCTTACCCCCCTCCCAGCGGGTTCACCGCCCACAGGAAGCCCTCCTTGCGGTACGGGTGCACCCCGCGCCCACCCTGTGCCTTCCCACCTCAGAGTCAGTCTGCTCGCTCAGGCTCACGGAACAACCTCCCTTCTTCTCCACTAGTTTCACTGACAGCACATTTGTATTTTGTGATCCTCCAAAACCGCCTTACATGGAACCATGTAGACATCAAAGTAGCCTTCCCGGCCGCCAGCTGCCTCCCAGGGGTCGGAGGCACGGAGCCCCACGTCAGGCGTTTTGAGGAGCTAACAGCCCAGGGGTCCTGTCCTCAGGGACACACACTTGTGAGAAGTTAGCATCGTGAACGTTCATTGTTGAAAAGCTGAGTGGTGGATGTTGTTTACACTCGGAAAGGATGAAGACTCACAAATGAAGAGGATCGTGTGAAAGCTCCAGAGGCCCCGGCAGGCGCGGCGCAGCGGGGTTGAGCCCAAGTGTCTGCAGGACCCCGCCCTGCGGCCGCCACAAGCTCGGCCGCCATCACTCTTGGGCTCCGCAGCTCTGGGGGGCCACAGAGAGGACACCAGGGCGGCCCTCAGCCCGGGCAGACACTTGCCCACGTGCTTAGACCCGTGCCCAGCTTTACCTCTGGAGCCCATCGCTGTCTGGCACGCAGCGGGGACAGGGGCTGGCTGTGGACCCCCTGGCAGGCTCCCCCTGTCTGCATCACAGACACAATCGTCCCAGCCCTGGCTTTCTCTGGCGATTTCTCTCCTTTCCCTTTTGGGAATTCTGGACATTCTAGACAATCAAATTTAGATAGGTCTCGTGCCCAGATGGCAGAGGTCTCACCTGAGGCGGAGCCTTGGTCTTCAGCCACGTCTCCTGGTCTCAGCTGCTTTCTTTCTCTCTGATCCTTTGTGTTCTGCAGAAAGAGAAATCACAGGGAATCCATGATGCAGGGTCTGTCATGCTGCCAAAGAGAACAAAGCACTTTAGAGGATGCTGCTGAGACAGACAGGTCTGCCCCACTCCCCGTGAACGCTCCCTCACACTGGGGCTGGAACCCGGCAGCCTCGGCGAGAGGCTGACCCTTCTGCGGCCCGTGCATCAGGACAAACACAGGTGCACTTTGTCTGGCGTGTGTGAGGGTCTCAGGAAGCCAGGGGAACCCTCGGGATTCCCAGCACGAGCCAGGCTGGCTGCTCCCTGTGCGGGCTCTGCCCACCAAGAAGCCTGAGCATTTCGCCAGCATCTGAACACAGGCGTGTGTCTCCCACCCTGGCCCTGCAGACTGACGGCGGTACTGTCCTGTGTCTGCCGCCTGGCAGGAGGGAGGGGGACCGCAGTTCTCGCTGGACTCGCTAAATGGCCGGGGATGCGCTGACTCCAGCTTTCAGCGGTGCGTGTGCGGGTCCCAGAGGCTGGGCCTGTGCAAAACTTCTGAGAGTCTGGACAGACTGACAAGCAGCCCTGTCGCTGGAGACGCCTCAGTCCAAGCAGCACAGCTGTGAACGCTCTCGCCCCTTCCCTGGTCCAGGACTTTAAAATTACCGTCAAGGCACAAATATCGATAGATAACGTGAGTGCGTGAAGTACAACTTCAGGGGAAACAAGGAGGCCCTCGCTGGGCCGGAAGCACCAATGTCCCAAGCGGAGAAAGCAAAGGCCCAGGGGAGGCTGCTGTGGCCGGCGGGAGAGGCCCTCGCGGAATCCACCGTGAGGGAGGTGGGCGGCCGCAGGGGTGGGGGTCCCGATGGGTAGCTTGCTGGGGCCACAGCAGGCCCAGCGGCCGGGCAGGCAGTGGGTCGCTGCTGCAAAACCTCCTGAATCCACAGCGACAGCGGGGTGCTTGCCCCGCATGAAAACGGTAACCTCAGTGGACAGAGGGCGGTGTGAGCGCACGCACACCCAAGGGCGTGGCACCCAGGAGGCGGAGGTGGCTCGAGGTGTCCCCAGACACCTGAGCGCCGCTGGGAATCAGGAGCAAAGCGCTGCTGTGAAGAGAAGAAGGTGACGCAGCGGGTGGAGGGCGCGCTGCAGGGTGTGGAGCAGAGCCTGTGGGAGGACGTGGGGGCACCGGGGTCTGCCAAAAGGACAGGGGAGCTGTCGGAACCTTCAGAAGCTCGCCCTCCACCGAGGGGCTTCCCAGGGGGCACTGGTGGTAAGGAACCCGCCTGCCAGGGCAGGAGATGCAAGAAATACAGGGCAACCCTTGGACCAGGAAGCCCCCTGGAGCAGACACGGCAACGCACTCCAGTGTTCTCACCTGGAAAACCCCGTGGACAGAGGAGCCCGGTGGGCTACAGCCCGCGGGGCCGGCTGCAGCTTCAGGGAGGCCAGCCCCCACTCCCTACTCCGTGCAGCCCTACTCCGTGCAGCGCTGGCGGCTGGCGTGCCACACGTGTGGCACATGCGCTCTGGCTGGCCTGGCCCTGCCCTGGGGGGTGGGCACAGCTGCTGTCCTGGTTCTGGCCCCCTTGGCAGCAACAGCCGCCCACGTTCCGCACAGTGGAAGCGTTAAAGAGACAGGACCTCCCCTCCTGCTCGCAGCCAGACAGTCAGGGATGTCTTCCCAGACCACTGGCTGGCCAAACAGGCAACGGGAGAAACTCTTCGTGACAAGAAACACACTCTTTGCAAAATTCAGCCTTCAGCAGGCAAAAATCTACAATCCCCAAGAGCAAATCTGACGTCCATCGTTATCACATGATTTACTACAAAGAAATAGGAAGTCCGGACTTTCAAGTTAATAGTCAAGGATATTGAATCAGCTGCATCAAGGACGAAGAATTAAAGGAGATCAGGAAAATGATGTAAGAACAGATCAGAATATCAACAAAGAAGTAGAAAGTATGAATAGACACTAAAAAAATTCTAGAGCTAAAAAGTATAACAATTGAAATTTAAAAATTCACTAGAGGAGCTCAACAGATTTGACCAGTGAAAAAAGAGTCCAAAAAAAAAGCTTGACTAAACTGAAATTATTAATATCCAGTCTGAACTGTAAAGAAAAAACAATGAAAGGAAGTGAAGGAAGCCCGATAGGCCTGTGGGTCTCCATCAAAGGTATCAAGATACGCCTCCTAGGACTCCCAGGAGGAGGAGAGAGAAACAGACAGAAAAGTTGCTGAATAAATAACGAAAACTTGCCCAAACTGATAAAAACATGAACCTACACATCCAAGCCACACTCTCCATGACGAGCATGAAAAGGGAAAGACAGGGCACAGCGATGACTCCCCAGGCTGGCAGGTGCCCGACGCGCGGCTGGAGGAGAGGAGAAGCAGCTCCACAAAGGGCGAAGAGACGGAGCCACGCGGAGACCCACGGTGCCCGGCTGCCGGCCTGACTGGCGGTGCAGGCGAAGCCGACGCTGTGAGACAGTGTGCGTGGGAACCCGGGATGTTAGGTCCGTTAATCAAGGCGAATTGGAAGTGGTCACACAGGAGTGGCAAGAGCGCACGTCTATATTTTAGCAGTCAGTGAGCTGAAATGGACCGGGATGGGTGGATTTAATTCAGATGACCACTATATCTGCGACTGTGGGCAAGAATCCCTTAGATGAAGTGGAGTAGCCGTCATGGTCAACAAGAGTCTGAAATGCAGTACTTGGGTGCAATCTCAAAAATGACAGAATGATCTCTATTCGTTTCCAAGGCAAACCATTCAATATCACAATAATCCCAGTCTATGCCCCAACCAGTAATGCTGAAGAAGTAGAAACTGAGTAGTTCTGTGCACCCTAGACAGCCTGTTGAAAAGCAGAGCCATTACTTTGCTGACTGAGGTCCGTCTAGTCAAGGCTATGGTTTTTCCTGTGGTCATGTATGGATGTGAGAGTTGGACTGTGAAGAAGGCTGAGTGCTGAAGAATTGACGCTTTTGAACTGTGGTGTTGGAGAAGACTCTTGAGAGTCCCTTGGACTGCAAGGAGATCCAACCCATCCATTCTAAAGGAGACCAGTCCTGGGTGCTCTCTGGAAGGACTGATGCTAAAGCTGAAACTCCAGTACTTTGGCCACCTCATGCGAAGAGTTGACTCATTGGAAAGAACTCTGATGCTGGGAAGGATTAGGGGCAGGAGGAGAAGGGGACGACAGAGGATGAGATGGCTGGATGGCATCGCTGACTCGATGGACATGAGTCTGAGTGAACTCTGGGAGTTGGTGATGGACATGGCATGCTGCGATTCATGGGGTCGCAAAGGGTCAGACACGACTGAGTGACTGAACTGAACTGATGAAGACCTACAGGCCCGTCTAGAAAGTGAAAGTGAAGGGCACTCAGTCGTGTTCTGATCCTTTGTGACCCCACAGACTGTACAGTCCACGGAACTCTCCAGGCCAGAATACCAGAGTGGGTAGCCTTTCCCTTCTCCAGGGGATTTTCCCAACCCAAGAATCAAACCCAGGTCTCCCACATTGCAGGCAGATTCTTTACCAGCTGAGCCACAAGGGAAGCCCAAGAATACTGGAGTGGGTAGCCTGTCCCTTCTCCTGTCCCTTCTCCAGGGGATCTTCCCCACCCAGGAACTGGACAGGGGTCTCCTGCATGGCAGGCAGATTCTTTACCAACTGAGCTATCAGGGAAGCCCGTCTAGGCCTTCTAGAACTAACACCCAAAAAAGACGCCCTTCTCATCACAGGGGACAGGGATGCAGAAGCAGGAAGTAAAGAGACCCCTGGAGTAACAGGCAAGTTTGGCCTTGGAGTACAGGATGAAACGGGGCAAAGGCTAACAGAGAATGCACTGGGCATAGCTAGCATCCTCTTCCAACGACACAAGGGAGGACTCTACACGTGCACATCACCAGATGGTCAACACCGAAATCAGACTGATTATATTCTTGGCAGCTGAAGATGGAGAAGCTCTCTACAGTCAGAAAAAACAATACTGGGAGCTGACTGTGGCTCAGATCATGAGCTCCTTATTGGCAGATTCAGACTTAAATTGAAGAAAATAGGGAAAACCACTAGACCATTCAGGCATGACCTAAATCAAATCCCTTACGATTATACAGTGGAAGTGAGAAATAGATTCAAAGGATTAGATCTGATAGAGTCCCCGAAGAACTGTAGATGAAGGATAGTAAATTGTACAGGAAGTGGTGATCAAAACCATCCCTAAGAAAAAGAAATACAAAAAGGCAAAATGGTTGTCTGAGGCCTTACAAAGTGCTGAAGAAGAGAAGCAAAAGGCAAAGGAGAAACAGAACTCCTCTGAATGCAGAGTTCCAAAGAACAGCAAGGAGAGATAAGAAAGCCTTCTTAAGTGAACAATGCAAAGAAACAAAGGAAAACAATAGAATGGGAAAGACTAGAGATCGCTTCAAGAAAATTAGAGGTACTAAGGGAACATTTCATGCAAAGATGGACTCGATAAAGGACAGAAACTGTATGGACCAAACAGAAGCAGAAGTTATGAAGAAGAGGTGGCAAGAATACACAGAAGAACTGTACAAAAAAGATCTTCATGACTATGATGGTATGGTCACTTACCTAGGGCCAGACATCTTGGAGTACGATGTCAAGTGAGTCTTAGGAAGCATCACTACTAACAAAGCTACTGGAGGTGATGGAATTCCAGTTGAGCTATTTCAAATCCTGAAAGATGATGCTGTGAAAGTGCTGCACTCAA
>SJYC01074934.1:0-25395 GCA_006408675.1 Madoqua kirkii | reverse complement strand
ATGGGATATTCTAGGCAAGAATACTGGTTTGCCATTTTCCTCTCCAGGGGATCTTCGCAACCCAGGGATCAAACGTACGTCTCTTGTGTCTCCTGCATTGACAGGCAGATTCTTTTGCATACCCACCAGCAAAGAAAGAGAGTTGTTGTTACTCCAAAACCTCATGAGTATTTGGCGGTGTCTGTGTTCTGGACTTTGGCCATTTTAATAGATGTATAGTGACAGTTCATTGTTGTATTAATTGACCTTTCCCTGATGACACATGAGGTAGAGCATTTTTTCCACATATTTATTTGTCATTTGTATATACTGTATACGTATGTATGAGTACAACTTCTTTGGTGAGGTCTGATCAGTTTAAAGAAAGAGAGTTGTTGTTACTCCAAAACCTCATGAGTATTTGGCGGTGTCTGTGTTCTGGACTTTGGCCATTTTAATAGATGTATAGTGACAGTTCATTGTTGTATTAATTGACCTTTCCCTGATGACACATGAGGTAGAGCATTTTTTCCACATATTTATTTGTCATTTGTATATACTGTATACGTATGTATGAGTACAACTTCTTTGGTGAGGTCTGATCAGTTTAGGGCTTCCCTGGTGGCTCAGAGGTTAAAGCATCTGCCTCCAATGCAGGAGACCCGGGTTCGATACCTGGGTTGGGAAGATCCCCTGGAGAAGGAAATGGCAATCCACTCCAGTATTCTTGCCTGGAGGATCCCATGGACGGAGATTACTGTCCACAGGGTCACAAAGAGTCGGACATGACTGAGCGACTTCACCATCATTGATCAGTTTTTTTTATTCAGGCTGGGTTTTTTTCCTATGGTTGAGTTTTAAGAGTTCTTAGTGTATTTTGGCTAGCAGTCTTTTATCGGATGTGCTTTTGTGAGTGTTCTCTCCATTCCAGTCTGTGGCTTGTCTTTTCATTCTCTTAACATTGTATTTTGCAGAGCAGAAGACTTTAATTTTAATGAAGTCCAAACTACCAATCCTTTCTTTCCTGGAGTGTGCCTTTAGTATTGCATCTAAAAAGTCATCACCATACTCACGGTCATCTTGATTCTCTCTTCTGTCCCCATCAAGCAGTTTTATGGTTTTGCAGCTTACCTTTAATCCTGTGATCCATTTTGAGTTATTTTTTGCTGAAGCCTGTAGTTAGATATTTTTATATGAATGTCCAGTTGTCTTAGTGGTGTTGATTGAAAAGACTACCTTGGCTCTATTGTTAAAGATCAGTTGATCATATTTATATGGATTTATTTCTGGGATCTGTATTCTGTACCATTAGATTGTCTAATCATTCATCAATACCACTCTGTCTTTATGATTGTAGCTTCATGGTAAGTCTTGAAGTCAGCTAAGTTAGTCTTCCAACTTTATTCTTTTCCTTCAGCATTCAGTATTAGCTATTCTGGGTCTCTATTTCACGCTGCTAAGTAGAGATAATATTTTGACAACCTGGAAAACAAACAACCATGTAAGTCTGATTTCAAGAGGTTTTACCATAGTAAGCCTGTGTTGTTAAGTGTCTCCTGAGTGCATAGCTTTGCATTTTCCTTTGCAGAATATTAAATAACATGAAAATATTGATTCTTGCCCTCTAAGGGTTTACATTCTAGGGTATCTCATTCATTTGGGAGAAAATAATTCTTTCATTTTGAAAACAGTAGGCAGATGGTTTAATCCATTGGGTTCAGTTTCAAACAAACAAAAACATTTTTTTGAGGTGTAGAGAAACTAAATGAAACAGATAAAAACATGTCAAGAGTTTTACATATAACTTGGCTCTATGGAAGCATTCAATATTAAGTGCTAAATATGCATAATATTAACACATTTATTCTAAGTCATCAATTTAACATTCTTCTCCAGTTTCTGAGAGTCCACTGAATTCAACAAGTAGTGTGCCTGGTAGCTCAGACTTTAAAAAGTCTGCCTGCATTTCAGGAGACCCAGGTTCAATCCCTGGGTCAGGAAGAGTCCCTGGAGAAGGAAATGGCAACCCACTCCAGTATTCTCTCCTGAAGAATTTCATGGACAGAGGAGGTTAGCAGGCTACAGTCCGTGGGGTCACATAGAGTCAGACACAATTGAGCAACTAACATATTCACAATGTGTCCGATTACTGTTCAGAAATTCTGTCATCACTGGTTCACTTAATATCTGCTGAATACCTACTATGTGCGAGATACAATTTGAAGTACAGAGACAAGATGCTTAAAAAATACAACCTGTTTTGTATGTTTATTCAACATCAGGGGCATTGACTGTTTTGCTAAATCTAACACTAACAAAAATACAAGGAAGTTTGAACTGTGTTTTACCTGACATTTTCACTTTTCAATGAAATATACTGAGCCAATATCAAAATGTGTATTATACACATAGGAAAGCCCCTGATGTGTATATCACAAGTGTCCAGAATTATTTGAAGACAGCCATGACCTATAGGGGGCTTCCCAGGTGGCACTAGTGGTAAAGAACCCACCTGCCAATGGAGGAGACATAAGGAAGAGCCCCTGGAGGAGGGCATGACAACCCACTCCAGTATTCTTGCCTGGAGAATTCCATGGACAGAGAAGCCTTGCAGGCTTCTTGCAGTCCATGGGGTCACAAAGAGTCAGACACAACTGAAGTGAATGAGCATGCACACACGTGAACTATAGATAGAGATCAAAAATGTGACAAAAATTCTACTCATAACTTTGGTCCCTAAACCCAAAATCGACACAAGTTAGAACTGGGGCTAATTGATATTCTCTACATATATACAATACTTAAGGAAACATCTAAGTATACATAAAATAATAACAACAAATTCCCTTGGAAATTATTATACAGCAGCCTAAAGAAGAGATACATCCTGAAAGAAAATCTCCTAACAAGTCTCCCATTTAAGTTTACCCACAGCAGCAGCCAGAGGGAATTTTTGAAAACACAACCCTATTTATATCTCTTGTCTGCATAATACCTTCTCAATGCATTGCAATAAAATCTGTGATAAAAATTGTGATGGTTATCTTATGTGTCAACTTGACTGGACCATGGGGTACTAAGATATTTGGCTAAGCATTATTCTCGGCATGTCTGCAAGGGTGTTTCTAGATTAGATTAGTACATTAATGGGTAGAGTTAAGCAGACTGCCCTCCCCAATGTGAATGGAAATCATACAATTCACTGAGGCTCTGAACAGAACAAAAAGTTACTATAAAGATCTGCTAAAGGCTTAGATGATGGCTAGCATTTTTTAACAAAGTATTTTTACTTGATTGAAGGCAGGAAAAGGGGACAACAGAGGACAAGATGGTTGGATGGCATCACCCACGCAGTGGATATGAGTTTGAGCAAACTCTGGAAGATGGTGAAGGACAGGGAAGCCTGGCATGCTACTGTCCCAGGGGTCGCAAAGAGTCAGACATGACTGAGTGACTGAACAATTTTTTACTTAAGGTAAGTACATTGGTTTTCTTAGTCTGTTGCACAGTAAATAGGCTACAGTATAAACATAACTTTTATAGGTACTGGAAAGCAAAAAATTCATATGGGTTGCTTTATTGCAATGTTGACTTTATTGTGATGGTCTAGAAGCGAACCTGCAGTATCTCTGAGGTCTGCCTCTTGCTAGCTAGCTAGCTAGAGGTTTATCTTATTGGTTCTGTTTCTCAGACTCCTAATATGACAGCCTAAATAACTGCATAATCAGCTCCTGTCTGCCTCCTGAGGTTGGCTGCACACAAACCAGCCTCTGCTCCTAGGACTCAGACACCCTGACCTTTCTCCTGATCCCCAGACTCTTTCAAAGGCCCTGTCAAAATCACAATGAGACAACACCTGTCAGATGGTTATCACCAAAAAGTCTGCATATAAAACATGGTGGCAAGGATATGGAGAGAAGGTAACTCTTGTACCATTTTAGTGGGACTATAAATTGCTGCAGTCACTATGGAAAATAATATGACAGTTTCTCAAGAAAAATAAAATAAATAAAACTACCATATGATCCAGCAATTCCACTGCTGGGCATTTATCCAGAAAAAAATGAAAACACTAATTCAAAAAGATACATGCACCCACATTCACAGCAGCACTCTATAATAGTAAAGACATGGCAGCAACCTAAATGCCCATCAACAGATGACTGGATAAAGAAAATGTTGGGTATGTTTATATATACAAAGGAACACTACTCAGCTCTAAAAAAGAATCAAATTCTGCTATTTGCAGCAACACAGATGTACCTAGAGAATATTATGCTTAGTGAAATAAGTCAGACAAAGACAAATATTGTATGATTTACATGAAGAATATAAAATATAATACAAATGTATATGTATGCAAGACAGACTTGCAGATATAGAAAACAAACTAATGGTTACAAAGGGGAGAGGGAAGGGGGAGAAGCAAAGGGGTATGGGACTGAGTATGCCTGGGTATCTGTAGGTGGCAGGAGACGTCTGTAAGGCCATTCCTTTCGCTGCCCTCCTCTCGCCTCCTCCCCCTTCTTCTTTCAACCTGGCTTCCTTTCCTCCCTTGAAATCTTTGATGTTAATACTTGGATCTGAAGTTCTGTGTCTCTATAGGAGGTTTTCTGAGAGACTGTATTCTTGTATTTAAGGGCTTCCCTGGTGGTGCCGAGGTTAAAGCGTCTGCCTGCAATGTTGGAGACCTGGGTTCGATCCCTGGGTTGGGAAGATCTCCTGGAGAAGGAAATGGCAACCCACTCCAGTATTCTTGCCTGGAGAATCCCATGGACAGAGGAGCTTGGTGGGCTACAGTCCACGGGGTCACAAAGAGTTGGACATGACTGAGTGACTTCACTTTCACTACAAACTACTACATATAAAATAGATAAGCAACAAGGATACATTGTGGAGTGCAGAGAATTAAAGCCACTATTTTGTAATAATTTTTAATGAAGCATAATCTATAAAAACACTGAATATATATATATATTATATATATATATATAATCTATAAAAACACTATTGTACACCTGAAACTAATATAACATTGTAAATCAACTATAGTTCAACTTTTTTAAAAAAGTAAACTGTAAGATTTTGAGTTTGCCAGCTGTTGGCCTCCTTGCTCTGCTCATCTCTGCTCAAGCACTGAGCAGTCTATCTCTTGTAGGTTCAGTCCTACTGGGTTTTGAGTCAACCATATACATCTGTACAAAACTAGATTAGCCAATGGACAAATCTCCTTGTCTTTAGGCATGAGATGATGGCACCCCATCTGCAAAGGTTACTGAGCATCCAACAGGAACGTAGACAGAGAGAGACAAATATTATATGCAGGTCATTTATACGTGCAACCTAAAAAATAAGACAAATAAACAAATATACAAAATGGAAACAAACTCAAAGACACAGAAATCAAACTTATGGTCACTGAAGGGGGAAAGGGATAAAGTAAGGAGCATGGGATTAACATATACAAACTACTATATATAAAATAAACAAGGATTTACCATATAGCACAGGCAACTATATTCAACACCTTGGAATAACCTATAATGCAAAATAATCTGAAAAAAGTATGTATGTACATATAAATGCATCACTTTCCTGAACAATTGAAACTAATACAACACTGTAAATCAATTATACCTTAAAAAAAGAATACAAAGAGAAAGAAAAGAAAAATTACTGAGCATGCATCCTATACCTGTACCTTCATTTATATGTAAATTACCTACAAGTTATACTGTAGCTCTGTATGATATACATAAGACATATGTAATAATACAATTTTTTTAATGAGAAAAAAAAACAATATAAATGGTAGTGCAGGTGTTTCTCTTCTTTGCGCCAGTGAGTCACCGTGTGCACTCCCTGGGATGAATGGTCCCAGCTTGGAGGCCTCTGGAGGAGGCTCCTCTGGGAAGCCTCAGTTGTATGTTTCCCATCAGTGTGCCTGTGGTCCTGTGTCCTTGAGGTGCCCTCGGGTGTTCTCTTCCTACCTGCCCACCAAACGCAGGCCCCATCTTCTGAACCCGACTCGCCGCCCCGGACTCCCAAAACCTTAGTTTGTTTGGTTTCTAGCCTCTTCTTCCTGGGAGCATGGCCCCTGCTTTTAAGTTTAGCCACTGATGGGGGTTTTGATCTTCAGAGAGCATCTGCAGCCACATAGGGACCACTCACCTGGCTTGGTCACTGGCTCTACCTGGAAACTCTTGTTATTTATATCACATCCTTCAAAGCCCTTGGCGACTACATTGCTGCTCCTCAGGAAGAAAGATGGGAGTTGTTCAAATAAAACAAGCGTCCAGTGCTGCACCATCAACAGTACATTCTTTCCTTTCTCTGCTCCTCAGTCATATGATACCTAAGCGGAGCTGTGTCTTTCTGACAGTCTACAGCAGCACAAATCTGAGTGTTTATTATAATGCATGTCTAATATATCTTTGGTGTCAGTTGCATTGACTTTCTTATTAATCATTAGCATACTAATTAAATAAAAATTCATTTATTACCACATTTTAGATTAGATTGGCTTTTTCCCTCTTGATGCCATCTGGTGTGTCTTCTATCAGTACTGTCTCTTTCAAATATGCAATCTAAGGGTTATACAACTCTCTGAAAATGTACTAACTAATGCCACAGTTAAATGAATGCCTTAAAGAACAAGTAAAGAGTTTTTAAGCCTTCAGATATCAGTGATATGGGTCAGCTGTGAGTCTGATATCAATGATTAGAACAATCTAGAGGGTCAAGAGTGATACTGAAGCTGAAACTCCAGTACTCTGGCCACCTCATGGGAAGAGTTGACTCATTAGAAAAGACTCTGATGCTGGGAGGGATTGGGGGCAGGAGGAGAAGGGGATGACAGAGGACGAGATGGCTGGATGGCATCACGGACTCGATGGACATGAGTCTGAGTGAACTCTGGGAGTTGGTGATGGACAGGGAGGCCTGGCATGCTGCGATTCATGGGGTCACAAAGAGTTGGACACGACTGAGTGACTGAACTGAACTGAACTGAACTGAGAGGGCCAAGAAATTCCAGAGGTACAGATTCTCTAAAATCAAGAGAAAGGGCCTGAGACTTCCGGCCTTGGCTCCTCTTCTTGCTCTTGTTTTGTTTAGTCACTAAGTCATATTCAACTCTTTGCAACCCCGTGGACTGAAGCAAGCTAGATTTTCCTGTTCCTCACTATCTCCTGGTTTGCTCACACTCATGTCTATTGAGTTGGTGATGCCATCCAACCATCTCATCCTCTGTCGCCTCCTTCCCTTCCTGCCCTCAATCTTTCCCAGCATCAAGGGCACCCCTGGTGGCTCAGATGGTAAAGAATCTGCCAGGAGTGCAGGAGATCTGCATTCAGTTCCTGGGTCAGGAAGCATCCCCTGGAGAAGAGAATGGCAACCCACCCCAGTATTCTTGCATGGAGAATTCTATAGACAGAGGAGCCTGAAGGGCTACAGTCCATGAGGTCGCAGAGTCAGACACGACTGAGGGACTAACACTTCTCACTCTAAAATCCTGTTAGTCTTGAAATTCTCAGTGCTGCCAAAACCAATTACCAAAGGAAAAATATAAAAGGACCTAAAAAGGACTTTACCTGCAGCCCAGTGGTTAAGATGCTGAGCTCCTTATGCAGGAGACCTGGGTTTTATCCCTGGATGGAGCACTAAGATCCTGCATACTACATGGAACAGTCAAAATAAATAAATACATGTTTTTAAAAATTTAAAGAGACACCAAGTTCTTAAAATATAAATTTTTTAAAAGTTTGCAAAAAGTAAAAAAATGAAGACTTAAGAAAATATTATTCTCAAAGTTTTATGTCTACAGTTCATGAAGTCTATTTAAATTTGATTCTCTCAAAGGAAATACTGCAATCAAGAAATGAAGAAAAGGAAGTTAAATCAAAGAAGCAATGGCAAAACAATTCAAAAAACAAAACACAAAGTATTCTAAACAGGTAACTTTCACTACATTGCCACAAAGGAACACTGAGAATGAAAATATAACATTGAGAATAAAACTATGATCATGTTGAACAATTACTTTATATCTCAACTTAAATTTGATAAACCAGAAATCCATGAGAAAAATCCAAGGGTAGATAAAAGCATGGCCAGAAGAAGTGAAAATAAAATAGGAATGTTCACCAACAGTGCATTACTTCAACAAGGAATATTTCGTTATTAGAGCATATCAGTGGGGAAAAAACCACTTCCAGTTTGAACTATATTTTTCAATTCTAGAATTTCTAGTTCACTCTCTTTCAAATTTGCAATATCACTTTTCATCATTTTCAGTCTCCTAATGAAATGTTTCAGATGGAGATTTATCTTCAAACGCACAAAGAAATATGGTTTGTGTCAGTCTGCCTCTGGAGATTACAGTGTCCAGATGTCCCATGGATTTGCTTCTGCACTCTGTTGTTTACACTGGTTCTTAGTCATGTTTTCTTGTCTCCTTGTGTGCCTAGTAAATCTTCAGTAGTGTAATAAACATCATAGTTGAAAAACAACAACTACCAACCATTCAAAGCTGAGGATGATCTTTGTCTGCCTCCAAAAGACTTTCATTTGCTTCATTTGAAGTTTGGGGGGTTCCCTGCATAACCTGAAGCCTGGCTGGAATCTATGCAAGAGATGGTTTATGTCTGATTGACTCTCATTCCTGGGGTCCCATCCATAACTTGGATGCTCCCACAGACTCTTCCCTCTTGATATCACTGGAGTCTAGCTTTGACCCACCCCCACCCCCGTGCACTGTGAGGTTACCACAAGCACTACTTAGCCTCTTTGCCACCTACTGTGGGTTGGCAAATGCTCCCCACAAAGCAAAGGTGATCTCAATGCCAGGATCATGTTTCTGAATTTCTGTCTTCTTCCAGGCCTTGGCAACATAATTCTTTACTATCTTTGCCAGGAAAGCTATGACAAACCTAGACACCATATTAAAAAGCAGAGACATCACTTTGCCAACAAAGGTCCATATAGTCAAAGCTATGGTCGTTCCAGTAGTCATGTACAGATGTGAGAGTTGGGCCACAAAGAAGGCTGAGTGCCAAAAAACTGATGCTTTTTAATTCTTCCCAGCGCCACCTGGGAAACCCAGTATACTATATATTAGTATAAAATATTGGAAGGAGGTAGGTATTACAGAAAATAGTGGATCTGGGGAGAAGATGTGGAGAGTTAGGACAAGAAGATGACTTACAAATTTCTACAAGATGACCTTGAGTAGACTTCATCAAAAAGGTGAAATTTCAGCAGACTTGCAGGTGGTGAGGGAGTTACCCATGTGTACATCTTGAGACAGAGGGAACAGCTAGTGGGAAGACCCTAAGCTAAGACTGTGCCCATTGGATTATGAAACTTCAGAGAAGCTATATGGCTTTCGAGTTGTGGTGCTGGAGAAGACTCTTGAGAGTCCCTTGGACAGCAAGATCAAACCAGTCAATCATAAAGGAAATCAACCTTGAATATTCATTGTAAGGACTGATGCTGAAGCTGAAGCTCCAACACTTTGGCCACCTGATGCAAAGAGCCCACTCATTGGAAAAGACCCTGAAGCTGGGAAAGATTAAGGGCAGGAGGAGAAGGGGACAACTGAGGAGATGGTTGCATGGCTTCATTGAGTCAATGGACGTGAGTTTGAGCAAACTCCAGGAGATAGTGAAGGACAGGGAAGCCTGACATGCTGCAGTCCATAGGGTCCCAAATGGAGCGACTAAACAACAACAGCAACAACATAGGACTAAAGGAGAATGAGAGGGGGCAGGAGGAAGAAAGGATGAGTTAAGAGAGATGTGGTGAGTGTGTGGGGCAGGTTCTACAGGGCCTCATGGCCACTACAGCTTTCACCTTGAGTGTAACAAGGAGCATTATACTGAACAGAGAAGAGGCTTGACTATTCTGGGGTGGGGTGTTGAGGACAAATGGAAGGAAAAACAGGAGGCCAGATAGCAGCCCCTGTAGCAACACAGAAAACAGACTGCACTGTCTCCATACACTCGGCATGTATTTTCCAGGGACAATCAAAAAGATCCTGACACATTAGATGTGGTGTGTGAGGGGAGAAAAAAAAAGAGGATGCAAGTTTAAGTCTTAAGATTTTGGGTCTGGAGACTTCCCTGGTGGTCGTTCCCTACACTTCCACTGCAGGGAACATGGGGTCAGTCCCTGGTCGGGGAACTAAGATCTCACTTGCCGTGCACTGTGGCCAAAAATTTTCTTTAAAAAAAAAGACTTTTGTTCTGAGCCACCAGAAAAATGGATCTATCATCTACTGAGAAGGAGAAGGCAGAGGGTGAAACAGCCCTGGGGGAGACCAGAAAGGCAGTTTGGGTTGAGTTTGACGTGTCAACCAGACAATAGAGACATAGGTCTAAGTCAGATATTTGAGTCAGGAGATGAAGAGAGAAGTCTGAACTGAAAACAGAAGCTTGAGATCTGTAAGCTAACAGCTTCTATTTATAGCCATGGGACTTAATGAGATTCCCAAGGGACTAAAAATAGAGAAAAAGAAGATGACAAGAACTGAGAGCACTCAAACGTTAAGAGGTCTCAATAACACTCTTAAGTATTAACTCTGGAGTTAAAAAAGAAAAGTTGGATGAAGGGTCACTGGAGGGCAATTAAGGACAAGGGAGAGAATATAAGAAATCAGGAAAACACAGGAAACGGGGCCAATAATTGTTTACTATTTTATCCACTTCTTGCCAGATGCTTTACCTCTCTCCACATGGCTCTTCTATTTTCTCAGAGTTAGAAGTGGATGTTCTGGAGGGACTTGAGGGGGAGTCTTTTTAATAATAAAATTTAGACTTTTTTTTTTTAATTTTACTGGAGTATAGTTGCTTTGCAATATTGTGTTAGTTTCTACCACACAGCAAAGTGAATGAATCAGCCATAAGTATACATATATCTCCTCTTTTTTGGATTTCCTTCTCATTTAGGTCACCACAGAGCACTGAATAGAGTTCCTTGTGGTACTGTATTAGTTTCTTATAGAGTAGGTTCTTATTAGTTATATATTTCATATACAACATTAATCGTGTATATATGTCAATCCCAATCTCACATTCCTTAGCTGTTTCTGGGACCATCAGCACAGCATACTTCAGAAATCTCTTAAAATCCACAAGGAGATTTTCAGAATCAGTACAGACAGAAGAGACAGGGAGTTAAGTCCTTCTTCCTACCAACTCTACAGTCAAAAACCAGCCCTGCACAAATTTGTGAAGGTGAACTTCATCTCCAAGATGATGCCAAGTCCCTCTCTCTATCCCTTCCTCCATTCAGTGACCCCCAAATCTTAAATCTCTGCAGGTCCACAGTGATCTTTTACTGACCCCAGTCCAATACCTCTGATGCCCAAAACTCCTAATACATCACTCAGTTCATTTCAGTCGCTCAGTTACATCCGACTGTTTGTGACCCCATGGACTGCAGCACCCCAGGCCTCCCTGTCTATCACCAACTCCCAGAGCTTACCTCTGTCCATTGAGTCAGTAATGCCATCCAGCCATCTCACCCTCTGTCATCTCCTTCTCCCCTCGCCTTCAATCTTTCTCAGAATCGGGGTCTTTTCCATTGAGTCAATTCTTCACATAAGGTGGCCAAAGTATTGGAGTTTCAGCTTCAGCATCAGTCCTTCCAAGGATATTCAGGACTGATTTCCCTTAGGCTTGACTCCTTGAAGTCCAAGGGACTCTTCAAAAGCATCAATTCTTCAGCACTCAGCCTTCTTTATGGTCCAACTCTCACATCCATACATGACCACTGGAAAAACTATAGCTTTGACTAGATGGACTTTTGTTGGCAAAGTAATGTCTCTGCTTTTTAATATTCTGTCTAGGTTGGTCGTAGCTTTTCTTCCAAGGAGCAAGCATCTTTTAATTTCATGGCTGCAGTCACCATCTTCAGTGATTTTTCAGTTCAGTTCAGTTTAGTCGCTCAGTCATGTCCAACTCTTTGCAACCCCATGGATTGCAGCACACCAGGCCTCCAATTTCCGGAGTTTACTCAAACTCATATCCATTTCATTGGTGATGTCATCCAACCATCTCATCCTCTGTCGTCCCCTTCTCCTCCCACCTTCAATCTTTCCCAGCATCAGGGTCTTTTCAAATGAGTCAGTTCTTTGCATCAGGTGGCCAAAGTATTGGAGTTTCAGCTTCTTCCCCAACATCCCCAAGGAGCAAGTGTCTTTTAATTTCATGGCAGCAGTCACCATCTGCAGTGATTTTAGAGCCCCCGAAAATAAAGTCCATCACTGTTTCCACTGTTTCCCCATCTATTTGCCATGAAGTGATGGGGCCAGATGCCTTGATCTTCATTTCCTAAATGTTGTTTTAAGCCAATTTTCTTACTCTCCTCTTTTCACTTTCATCAAGGGGCTCTTTAGTTCTTTGCTTTCTGCCATAAAGATAGTGTCATCTAAGTATCTGAGGTTATTAATATTTCTCCTGGCAATCTTGATTCCAACTTGTGCTTCATCTGGCCCAGTGTTTCTCATGATGTACACTGCATATAAATTGAATAAGCAGGTTGACAATATACAGCCTTGATGTAATCCTTTCCTGATTTGGAACCAGTCTGTTGTTCCATGTCCATTTCTAACTGTTGCTTCTTGACCTGCATACAGATTTCTAAGGAATACAATTCATATACATCACTCCTGTCCATCAAATCTGACCTGCTTTGTGTCTCAGGACTTTATAGTCTCACACTCTGCTAGGCAGCAAAGGTGCTATCTTCAGACAGGGATTTGGCATGCAATTCATCTCTGCTTCCCGGATGGCTGTAGTGGTAAAGAACCTGTTTGCCAATGCAGGAGAGACAGAGGAGTTTGATCCCTGGGTGAGGGCCCCTGAGACCCTTATGGCAGAAAGCAAATAAGAACTAAAGAGCTTCTTGATGAAAGTAAAAGAGCAGAATGAAAAAGTTGGCTTAAAACTCAACATTCAGAAAACGAAGGTCATGGCATCTGGTCCCATCCTTCATGGCAAATAGATGAGGAAATAGTGGAAAGAGTGATGGACTTTATTTGGGGGGGCTCCAAAATCACTGCAGATGGTGACTGCAGCCATGAAATTAAAAGACGCCTACTCCTTGGAAGAAAAGTTATGACCAACCTAGACAGCATATTAAAAAGTAGAGACATTACTTTGCCAACAAAGGTCCACCTAGTCAAAGATATGGCTTTCCCAGCAGTCATGTGTGGATGTGAGAGTTGGACTATAAAGAAAGCTGAACACTGAAGAACTGATGCTTTTGAACTGTGGTGTTGGAGAAGACTGTTGAGAGTTCCTTGGACTGCAAGGAGATCCAACAAGTCCATCCTAAAGAAAATCAGTCCTGAATATTCACTGGAAGGACTGATGCTGAAGCTCCAATACTTTGGCCACCTGATGCAAAGAGCTGACTCATTTGAAAAGACCCTGATGCTGGTAAAGATTGAAAGTGGGAGGAGAAGGGGACAAAAAAGGATAGGATAGTTGGATGGCATCACCAACTCAATGGACATAAGTTTGAGTAAACTCCAGGAGTTGGTGATGGACAGGGAGGCCTGGTGTGCTGCAGTCCATGGGGTTGCAAAGAATCGGACACAACTGAGCGACTGAACTGAACTGAACTGGGCTTTCCTGGTGGCCCAGATGGTAAAGCGTCTGCCTGCAGTGTGGGAGACCCAGGTTTGATCCCTGGGTAGGGAAGATCCCCTGGAGAAGGAAATGGCAACCCAATCCAGTACTCTTGCCTGGAAAATCCCATGGACAGAGGACGCTACAGTCCATGAGGTAGCACAGAGTCAGACACGACTGAGTAACTTCACTTTCTTTCTTTTTTTCTCAAAACTATCAAATGGATTAAAATGAATACAGCAGGGATTTTCTGGAACAATGGCAAAGCTTCACAGTAGAAATGAAAAAAGGGACAAGCACACTTGTATGCAAGAGGTCTTGCTGAAACCATTCAGGAACGATTCTATTCATGCAACTTATCACCCGGCCAGCAGAGGCTGGGCAGTCACCCTACTTGGTATATCTCAGGGTCTTTTTAACTACTTGACTATTACTGAAATGAACTGTAGATTACCACTACTTTAGACAATCATTTCCTATATTAGGTTGAACCATAAGTAATGGCCTTTTTGAAGGTCAGAAATTATCAAATATGGGCTTTTCAATTTGGTTTGATCTAATAAACATATATACACATTTGGTTTACTACATAGCTATATTGTATTTTTGTTAATAAAAATCTACCATTTTTCTTACCATTTGTGACTGCATAAATCTGCAAGTTACTGTAATACATGTCTTCTTAAAAGTGAATGGGTTCAGCAAAGTGCTTTCTATAAAATGCCCTCTGTAAAAGAGCTAGGGGTCATAAGGTTGGTAATTTAAGGCAAAAATTCTAATCAAGGCTGACTCAGCTATAAGAATCTTGGCCACACTAGGAAGCCTTTCTTGCAATCCTGTTTGACCCTTTCAAGCTCATTTCATAGAAGTAATTAATGTTCTCATCTTGGCAGTGAAAGAGACCTTGATACTGGGAAAGACTGAGGACAGGAGGAGAAGAGGGCAATGGAGAAGATGGTTGGATGGCTCACAGGTTCACTGGACATGAATTTGAGCAAATTCTGGGAGATGGTGAAGGACAGGGAAGTCTGGAATGCTGAAGTCCATGGGGTCACAAAGAGTTGGACACAACTGAGCAACTGAACAATAACATCTCAGCACTGGTAAATTTAATCTATTGCTCTAGATTTCTTTCTTTTTCCAAATTACAACATAAACCTTACACTCAACAGTGTAATTTTCCTCCCTAACTAGAAGTACTTTTGCTTTATGGGTCTTTGTGCTTGTTTCCTGGAGAGGAAGACTCCTTCGGGTTTGCATCTCAGCTCTCCCGCTTAGTACCCATGTGACCTCAGTCACATCTCATAACAGACCTTGGCTAGATGCTTATCATACCTGTTTCTCCTTCCTCCTGGAACCTCATAAGTACCAGCCTCCTTGGAAGTGAGGAATGGCTGTGTCACTGAGTCCTTGCCCATGAAATGTGAGCAAAAGTGATGTGTGTCACTTGCACACAGCAATTAAAAACAAGCCCTCCGTAACTAAAAGTAGAACCCAGCAATCCCACTCCTGGGCATATACCCAAAGAAAACCATAATTCAAAAAGATACATGCACTGCATTGTTCATAGCAACATTATTTACAATAGCCAGGACATGGAAGCAACCTAAATGTCATTTGGGAACCCACTCAAATTGACAGAGGACTGGATAAAGAAGATGTGGTACATATATGCAATGGAATATTACCCAGCCATATAAAAATAACAAAGCAATGCCATTTGCAGTAACATAGATGGACCTAGAGACTGTCACCCCACACCAGTACTCTTGCCTGGAAAATCCCATGGGCAGAGGAGCCTGGTAGGCTGCAGCCCATGGGGTCACTAAGAGTCAGTCAGACACGACTGAGCGACTTCACTTTCACTTTTCACTTTCATGCACTGGAGAAGGACATGGCAACCCACTCCAGTGTTTTTGCCTAGAGAATCCCAGGGACAGGGGAGCCTGGTGGGCTGCTGTCTACGGGGTCACACAGGGTCGAACATGACTGAAGTGGCTTAGCAGCAGCAGCAGTAGCAGAGACTGTCACACCAAGTGAAGTAAGTCAGACAGAGAAAGACAAATATCATGATACTGCTTGTATGTGAAGTCTTTAAAAAGAGTAAAAATGAGCTTATTTACAAAACAGAAATAGAGTCACAGATATATAAAACAAACTCACAGCTAACAGGGAGTAAGTAGTGGTAGTGTTAGTCACTCATGGTGTCTGACTCTTTTTGACCCCAAGGACTGTAGCCCACCAGGCTACTCTGTCCACGGGATTCTCCAGGCAAGAATACTGGAGTGGGCAGTCATTCCACTCTCCAGGAGATCTTCCCAACCCAGAGATTGAACCCAGTTCTTCTGCACTGTAGGCAGATTCTTTACAGTATGAGCTACAGGGAAGTCCCAAGGAGAGACTAAATTGGACTAAAGGGGAGGAGAGATAAATTGGACAGACTATATACACATTACTTTATATAAAACAAATCACGAATAAGGACCTGTTGTATAGCACAGGGAACTCTACTCAATACTCTGTAATGGCCTATATGGGAAAAGAATCTAAAAAAGAGTGAATATATGTGTATGTATAACTGATTCACTTTGCTATATACCTGAAGCTGACACAACATTGTAAATCAACTCTACTCAAAAATTTTTTACAAAAAAACAAGCCTTCCTTTCTCCACAGCCTCCCTGATCTGGGCACCCAGCCAAGAGGATCCGGGGTAGCCCCTGGGGCACTAAAAATGGAAGAGACTAGATGAAAAGAACCTGCTCTCAGATAGCTGCATGGGGCAGAGCATGCCTCTCCTGGGCGCTCACTTCGTCGAGAGAGAAATAAACCTTGATTGTGTTAGACAATACAGATGTTGCAGTATTAGGAGCAGTTAGCCTAGCCTGTCTAATAAACTCCCTAATATTCCATTTCCTCACCGGTAAAAATGAAAATGCTAGAACCTACTTCATAGGATTGATGTGAGGCTTAAGTGAGATGACAGAGGTAAAGCATTTTTGGCAGAGAGCAAGGCTATGAAAATGGCAGCTGCTTTCTTGTTACCATCATCATCACCACTACCATCATAATCTCTCGTTCATATTTTAGCTGAAACATTTTCTATAGCACTTAAAACAGCCCAGGGGTCCATAACTTTTTGGCAGTGCTCTCCAGGCAGCATAGCTCCAAGACCCAATATCTGACTCACGCAGTCTGATAGCAGAGCTCGTGGGATATTGACAAATCTTTTCCTGGCTCAGAACTGTTTTCACTGGATAAGGTTAGACTTTTAATGCCTATCATTTACTGAATAATTAAAGTCATTATTTCCGGTTGCTCTTCAGCATGCAAATGTAGAAAATCCTCTTAGAGATACCATTGGGGTATAACTCACTTGCTATAAATCACATATGCACACCATTGCATGCTCTGGGCTTGTTGATTGAATAAATGGTATTTCTTTTTTCAGTCTCAAGCTTCTTAGCTCTCTCCCTAAAATTTTTGCTCATCTGCTGTCATTTTTCAATGAAACGTTGTCATTTGATTAATATCAACACAACTCTACTTTTCCAGCTGCAATTGCCTCAACATGAGGAGACAGCAAGCTTGAATTCACGGCAGCAGAGACTTAGTTGTGGTAGGCGAAGCTGAGATAACACGCACACGTAAGCCAACTTCAAAAGCAAATCTGAGGGACTTCCCTGGTGGGCCAATAGCTTAGACTCAGTTGCCAGTACTAGATACCACATGCTGCAACTAAGAGTTTGCATCCTGCACAAAGACCAAAGATCCCATGTGCCACAACTAAGGCCCAGAGCAGCCAAATAAATAAACATTTTAAATAATAAAAAATAGAAATTCCTGGGCAGGGCCAAGATTACAACACTCTTATTTTGGGAACAGGTTAAACTGGATTAATCAAAGCTTCCTACAGAACTGATTTGGAGTTATTTTTGTAAAGACCAGAAAGGATCCAGGGTGGTAGACATACAAACCAATGTCTCTGGACAAGGCATGATGCAAAATACATGAGAACAAGCGATCTAAGAGGTGAGGGTGACAAGACAATTTCCTTGGTAAAAAGAAAGCGAGACTCAATGGGAGAGTCTGGTTAAGGAGCAGAGAGGGCCTTTAAACACAACAGCACTTGGCTTTTAATTCACTGGATAATAAGCAAGAGTGAGAGAGACTAGCAAAGAGCATGACATGACAAAGAACAAATAATATGAGGGCATGGCTGGTGAAGGGGCTTCCCCAGTGGCTCAGTGGTAAAGAATCTGCCTGCAGACACAGGAGATGCAGGTTCGATCCCTGGGTGGGGAAGATTCCCTGGAGGAGAAAATGGAAACCCACTCCAGTATTCTTGCCTGGAGAATCCCACGGACAGAGGAGTCTGGTGGTACAGTCCGTGGACTCGCAGAGTCAGACATAACTGAAGCTACTTAGCACAGAGAGAGACAAAGATGGCAGGCAAAAATGATGATGTCATCTTTATACAGATAATAGTTAAATTCCAGAGAACTATGATTTATCTTAGAGAATTATGATCTTTTTAAAGAGAGGAAACATGAAGAGCAGTAACAGAGCTTAACAGAAGGAATGCTTGATTAGGAGTCAGAACACTAGCTCCCGTGTAAGTCCTGCCGGCTTCCGTTCAGTGACCCTCAACTGTGGATGGGGGTGAGCTGGGTGAGCCCAGCGGCCTCACACTGTGCTCCGAGGGCCTCAGGGGTTGTTGGAGGAAATGTGAGGCCACCAGGCCAGGCTTCAGGGCCCAGACCCACATGTGTTTTCAGCAGAACAGATTACTCTAACTTTTTCACAGTGACTGCTTTTTAACTTTTTTATTTTGTATTCGAGTATAGCCTATTAACGCTGTGATAGTTTCAAGTGGACAGCAAAGGGACTCAACCATATATATACATGTATACATTCTCTCCCAAACTCCAGTTCCATTCAGGATGCCACATAACACTGAGCAGAGTTCCCTGTTAGCAGTGTCTACATGCTAAGTCATCTCCGACTCTGTGCTATCTTATGGACAGTAGCCTGCCAGACTCCTCTGTCCATGCGGTTCTCCATGGATATGGACATGCCATGCCCTCCTCCAAGGGATCTTCCCGACCCAGGGATTGAACCCCCATCTCTTACATCTCTTGCATTGGCAGACAGATTCTTTACACTAGCCCCACCTGGGAAGCCCTCCCTGTCAGCAGTAACTTTCATGAAAATGCATCGAATTTTTTCCTTTTTTTTTGATGGAGGAGGTGCTGAGGAGGAGGTGGGCTATGCCAGGTCTTAGTTGCAGAATGTAGGATCTAGCTCCCTGACCAAGGATCTAACCTGGGCCCCCTGGGAGCCTTAACCACTGGACTACCAGGGAAGTCCCAAAAAGGCATGGATTCTTAAGAAAACAGAGAACTACTGTTTTCAAAAATCCGGAAAACCGTAGACTAGATGACCTCTAATGTCCCTCATATCACTAATAAATTCTATTTTAGTAATGTACTTGAGCAAAAAATGAAGCTGGTACTATCACTTCCATCTAACTAGTTGGAAGCAAGCACAGAAAATAGAAAGATTCTCCCTGATGGAAACACCAAGACTAGCATCTATCCCACTGATCATCAAGGCAGAGTTCAGATTTCCCAAAGTTTTAAAGCCTTTTATGTTAATGAATCCTACCAATGATTTGGTTATGTCGCAATAAGCATAAAGGCACATGATGTCTCACTGTGTGAAGTCATTTTACATAAAAGTCATGCATAAACATTCACAGCAATATGTTTGGAGCCTGTGGACATCTGTAATTAAAATTACTCCAAAAATATTCTGGTTTTGCTTCCTAAATATAGGGATTTTTTTCCCCTGGTTTTGGCCTTCCATGAATTGCCCTGTCCCCTTTCCAGTTTGAGTTCCTGTTCCTATGTCTGGATCTCATAACTACAGTTTGATGAATCAGAAAATAATGCTATTTGACATGGAAAACCGACAGTCCACAGGTTTGTCAGGGTAAATTATTCAAAATGTAGCTGTTGTGCAAAATCAACATTTGATGAATATGTCTGTCTATCTTTTTAAGGTATCAGTATAAGTGAGATTAGCACTACTGAGCCAAAATGAGCCATAATTCGTATAAAGCAATGTGAGCCAAACCTTAAGAATAGTTGTAGTCTTTAAGGTAAATTACATTTGAGTCTGAATTTGCTTAAGTAGCTTGAGATGTTGGTGGTTGTTACAAAGATGAGGTCTGAAGCCAGACTGCCTCTAATCCCAACTCTGTCATTTACTCATCCAATGATAGCAACAGATTATAATCCATTAAGTAGAAGAAGAATCCATGAGTCTACATTATTATACATAAAGAAAGAAAGAAATGGGAAGAGAAAAAAGCTAATGAGATGGATGAAACTGGAGCCGATTATACAGAGTGAAGTAAGCCAGAAAGAAAAGCACCAATACAGTATACTGACACATATATATGGAATTTAGAAAGATAGTAATGATGACCCTGTAAGTGAGACAATATAAGAGACACAAGAGGTATAGAATGGACTTTTGGCTTCTGAGGGAGAGGGTGGGATGATCTGGGAGAATGGCAATGAAACATGTATACAATCATATAAGAAATGAAGCGCCAGTCTATGTTCAATACAGGATACAGGATGCTTGGGGCTGGTGTACCGGATGATCCGGGGAGATGGGGGGGGAAGGAAGGTGGGAGGGGGCTTCAGCATGGGGAGATCGTCTACACCTGTGGCTGATTCATGTCAATGTATGGCAAAACCAATACAGTACTGTAAAATAGAATAAAGTATTTAAAAAAAAAAAAAAAGAAAGCTTTTCCTTACCATGGAATGCTATCTAATAAAGGTGGAAGGAATTGTGGAGTCAGAAAATCACCATTTAGAAACCATGATAGTAATAGCTAACTCAGCCAAGAAATATCAATAGATGTGTTAAAACTAGTGGGTGAAAATTTGATGAGAAATGGAATGTTTCATCTCAAAGTACACCTCCACAAAATATTTCCCAGTTACAAAGGGGACAGAAGTAACTTTATGATGGACCTGGCAGTATTTTTAATCAAGGGATCCAGGTTACCATCATGAGCAATGAGACAATAAAACTGTGTACCATCTGATAGGATGCCATAAGAACACAGCATCAATTCTGTGATATTCCACACCCAAAACAGTATAACCTAGATCTAACCATGAGCAATTATCAGACAAATACAGGTTAATGGATATAGTCTATAAAACAACTGGACAATAATTTTCCTAAGTATCAAGATCATGAAACTCAAGAAAAGAAAGTTCCAGACTGAAGGAATCTAGAAAGACATAACCATTACTGCAACACATGGTCCTGGAGTGAATCCCTTTACTACAAAGAACAGCAGACTTGAGTGTATCTGGGAGTTCCCTGGCTGCAATGTACCATCTATAGCGATGGAAGGTCAAGTAATACACCGGACATTCAGAGTGATGGAGCATCACACCAGCATCTTGCTCTTCAATAGTTCACAAAAAATTCTTTGTACTACTTTCACAACTTTTCTCTAAGCTTGAAATTATTTTGATTTTTAAAGATAGTTGTTACTTTTAAAATTATTATTATTATTTATTATGAGGCCAATAAACACTGTGGGCTTCCCCAGTGACTCAGTGGTAAAGAATCTGCCTGCCAATGTAGGAGACACAGGAGTCCCAGGTTTGATTCCTGGGTTGGGAAGATCCTTGGGAGAATCGAATGGCTATCCACTCCAGTATTCTTGCCTAGGGAATTCCATGACAGAGGAGCCTGGTGGGCTGTTGTCCATGGGATCGCAGAGTCTGACATGACTGAATCGACTGAGCACACACAGTGTATCTATTTGTAAACTCTATTCAAAATGTTCTTATGACAATTAAATGAGTTAATAACCTAGGGAAGCATTCAGCACAATGCCTGGTAAGACCCTAAAACTACAGCTATACATAGCACAATAGCCAATGCAGAAGACATAAAAGTTGTGAGTTCAATACCTGGGTCAGGAAGATCTCCTGGAGGGGGAAATGGCAACCTACTCTAGAATTCTTGCCTGGAGAATCCCATGGATAGAGGAGCCTGGCAGTCTTCAGTCAATGGGGTCACAAAGAGTCAGACACGACTGAAGTGATTTAGCACACACACCTGCATAGCACAATATATTACAACTTTAAGTCACAAGCACACACATTCTTCACCCCACTGGCACGTACATATGATCGGGAGAGTCAAATGAAAGGACTCAGTCAGATGGTTGGAATTGCTCCTGCCATGAAGCAAATGTTAGGACCAGATGACCTTGAGGTGCCATTTGTACTTAATTATGTCTGGTCCCAGAGAGCTAATTACCATATTTCCTCAGCCCTTTCATAAGCATCTTCCTGATTAAAAACCATTTATTTGGCACAGTACAGTGTATACCACCCCACCAAAACTTTGTGAAGGCTTGATTAAACACTGCATTTCCCAGGCTCCTCTTGCATCCTTTGTAAAGGAAGAAACTGATTTGAACAGTCTCATTCAAGGACACCAAACAGCTTGATGGCAGAGACATGAACAAATACCTGAAGAGTCACTGCTGACCCTGCTTCCCCTCTGGTTCCAAGTGACCAGCTAAACTTACCAAACTGGAGGGGAAGCCCCAGCTTAGCCAAGTCTTAATTATAATAAGAACACCAAGTCCTATTTTCAACCTCAGCTCTGCATTTAGCTTTACACTGTCCCTGGGGCTTCATGCAGCATATCTCCAAAATTTGCTAAGACTTATTCTGCGCAGAAAGCAACATCCTTTATTTTGAAAACTGTCATTGTCAAAAACAAAAGGGGGAGAAAAGAAAAAGGAGGAGACAGGCAAACGGCTCAGCCCTGGTATCTGATTCTCCTCACTCTGCCTCGTTCCTGGCGCATACAGCTCGCTCTGACATCGAGGGGCGCTCTGCCAGCAGAGAGCCACATGGCCTGCCGAAGGGAATCAGAAGCTGACCCTCTCCTCTCCCCCTCCTCCTCCTTCTCCAAGGCCCCACTGCCAGCTTCACAAACAGTTAATTGCCTTTCCCTACAAAGAGTTTGACAGCCAGTCTCCCACAAACGACACAAAATCTTACCCCCTGTATGGTTCGTGGAAAAAAAAAAAAAGTTTCCATTTTTAGGAGAACATAAGACCTGGCCCATTTTATTTAGAGATTAATAATAATTCTGAGTGTTCTCTTTTCTCTGTTCTGGAAGAGCAGTGAAGCAGCCCTGAAATGAAGAATTTACCACTGTGCGTGCCAGGACAAAAACAGATGGACCAAAAAAGTTTAGATGGATGAATCTGAAAATTTGGATGACCTTTCTTATACCCCCAAAGTTATAAAAAATTAGAAGAGTGAAACTTCCATTTGCCAGCAAGATTCTCTCCAATTTGCAAATATCATATTGTGGCTTCAGGGACAGGAGTAAAAAGCTCACCCCATTCTCTGGACAGCTAGGGGTCACCTCCTAGCCATTGGTCTCCTTACATGAAAACGCCTAGAAAAATGGTCTGTTCAGAAACTACCACCTCCTTACTCCAATAAAAAGAAGGAAGGGGACTTCCCTGGTGGTCCAGTGGTTAAGACTCCACGCATCCACTTCAGGGGTTGAGGGTTCAATTCCTAGTCAGGGAACTAAAATCCAGCATGCCACAAGGTACAGCCAAAAAATGAAATAAATAAATAGGCAAACAGAAGGTTAAAGACCTCAACTCACGGTCACATGACATCCTAAGATCCCTGAAACCAGGCTTGGGCAAAGGATGGGTGAACTTCGTCAGGCATGTGTGTTAAGTGGCTCAGTCATGTCCAACTCTTTGCAACCATATCGTCTGCGCCTACAAGGCTCCTCTGTCCATGGGATTCTCCAGGAAAGAATATTGGAGTGGGTTGCCATTTCTTCCTCCAGGGGATCTTCCTGATCCAGGGATTGAACCCAAGTCTCTTATGTCTCCTGTCCTGGCAGGCGGGTTCTTTACCGATAGTGCCACCTGGAAAGCCTTGCATTACATCATAACAAAACCCAAATGCAACCAAGAACTGGTTCATGTCTCAGACGGGCCAGCAGCTATCTTCAGGCTGTGGCCTGTTCCCAGTGGAAACTACTCACCTCACAGATTTACCCATGATCAGAACTGATGTGATAAACTGCAAATTTCCCTGGTGGCTCAGACAGTAAGGCGTCTGCCTACAATGCGAGAGATCTGGGTTCGATGCCTGGGTTGGAAAAATCCTCTGAAGAAGGAAATGGCAACCCACTCCAGTAATCTTGCCTGGAAAATCCCATGGACGGAGGAACATGGTAGGCTACAGTACACGGAGTCGCAAAGAGTCGGACACAACTGAGCAACTTCACAGAATGCAATTGGATCGGTGTAAATCTAGCACCAATTACCAAAGCCATTTAAAGCAGCAGCTGTATCAAAGATGGATCAGTAGCATGCAATTGGCGTGTATGTTTGGAGCACAGGTATATTATGGGAAATGTTTACTTCACAGACATTCTGAATAATACCTAGGCCATAAAATATACTCATTGTGAATGCATAATATGATTTATAAATGAAGAGTGCTGAAGTGGAGACACCCTAGCGTCACCCAAACTCAGCTTTGCTCCGCTTTTGGAATATGGGTGAATGAACTCTTCCCTGTCACCCTACATGTGTATGGGGCAACAGCAGCAGTTCTAGCCAATGGGCTGTAGAAATGTATTAATACCACTGCTGGGGTGACACATTCCATTCTATTCTTTTCAGCCACAGTAAACCCTGAATACTGATTAGTGGAGTCACAAGTGACATGAAACTGAAAGTAGAACCCCCCTACTCACCCCATGAACAATCTTTTTTTTTTTTTTTCTGTTCTAAACTACTTAGGATTGGGAGATCTTTGCAACTGCTACACGCTTTGCCTGTTTCTGAATACCTCCTTGAGTCTTATTCCCTAGGCTGACAGTCCTTAGCAGAAATGGTGCAGGGCACATCAGATCACCCAAAAGAGGTAAAAGGTGTTGTAGAGATGTGGACTGACCTCGAGTCCATCATATAGAGTGAAGTAAGTCAGAAAGAGAAAAACAAATATCATATATTAACACACATGGAATCTAGGGGAAAATGGTACTGATTTGCTGGGTACTGATTTGCTGATTTGGTGCTATTTGCTGGGCAGAGATGCAGAGAATGGACTTGCGGCCACATGTGGGGAAGGGGCAGATAGGACAAAGTGGGAGAGTAGCACTGACATATACAGCATCAAGTGCAAAGCAGACAGCTAGTGGGAAGCTGCTGTACAGCACACGGAGCTCAGCTCGGGGCTCTGTGACGACCTGGAGGCTGGAAAGGCAGGGAGGGAGGTCCATGAGGGAGGGGGATATGTACACTTACAGCTGATTCACTGCTTTGTACACCAGAAACTAACACAACTTTGTAAAGCAGTTATACTCCAATTAAAAAAAAAATCTCTTGGAATCCACCTAATCCTACAGACCTATTTTTCATGTTTAATTTTATTTATGGTTTTCAAAAATAGCATCCAGACATCATCTTTAATAATCTCTTCAGACTTTATCTCCTTCCGAAACAACTGTCCCAAATGCCAACCACCATCCCCCACCACTCAATGCACCCACTCTCTGACTGTAAACAGATAACGTGTAAGTAAGAAAGAGTCACAAAATCATGATAATTTTTCATCATAAAGGAGACTTAGAGACTAACATGCCCCCCTCCACCGCAAAAAAAAAAAAAAAAAAAAAG